>MU226935.1:404781-415394 GCA_018584345.1 Thuja plicata
CAAGATCCTCGATAGTCAACTGAAGAAAATCCTCTAGTTGCTCCCTCTAACACAGGAGCATACATGATCCCAATCATAAAAGGTATCTTGCTTCAACAGACTCTCATCATTTGGTACATGATCAAAATTTTTGATCACTACATTATTCATAGGAGTATTTTTCCATACACAAATGTACTGTCTGATTCTATAGTAACATGAGTGAATGTAATAAACTATGGATTGGTCCCTAGGCTTGACAATATCAAACATTCGTGATAAAGTGACTTCCATCTGAAGCTCCTAGTACATGCATCAACCTTTCAACCTTTTCCTGCAAGGCTGCCTTAGATGAAATGTTAGACTCCCTCTGAATCTGAATTCTTCCTCTTTGAAGAAATGTTTCAACCATCAACTCAGTCTCGAGATTGCAAGCACCAAGTTCTTTCTCCCTTGAATGCAATCACATATGCCTCTTGATCCGTCCTCATTGTTTAATGCCCCTATTACATCTTGATTCCTGTATGCTCTATTTCTAGGAAATGGCTATACAAAAATGCTTCACATAAGTCAAAGCTTGGAATCGTATAATATAGTCTTTGGCGACCAAGAGATCCTTTCAATCACAACAATTAAGGGACTGAAGAAACCAAATCCACTATGCTAGTAATGGACTCCGATTCACATAATCTTAAAGATGACATTCTCACACAAGTATTGAAACATTTGTCTCTTCAAGTTTCCATGTGCTCCTTCAAACATTAACTTTCTCTATATAGAGTCTTAGTGATTGATCCATCTGATGAGTCATCAATGGATAGTCATTTTGCTTAGTGTCTCAATCCACAATTTCATTATGCGACAGTGTTTACAGAGTTACCATTCCTTGTATATCTAACAAGATATCTTATGCGTCCATTGCATTGTGTTATTCCAAGATATGATTATGACTTCAATAGAATGTGAGTCACCAATTTAGCAGCTCCAAGACCCATCTTTGATTGATCCAAACAATGTTATTTGCATGGAGTACACATAATATCAACACTTGATGTTGTCAGCAATCAAGTATTCAATCTTAATTGGTATAGAAGAGCTCAATAACAACAGGCTTGCTTATATGATCTTCAAAATTGGATTAAACAACTGATATTTATATGTACATTTATGATGAATGGTTAGGTCTTTCCATTCCCAACCAATCAACCATCCCAAGCAAGTGCTTAGCTAAATCTTCAGCAATATTATTTGTTAAAAAACTTCCACGGTGCCAATACATAGATTAATTCACCCGTCTAACATTATGCTGAGGTAGGAAATGAACATGGGCTGAGGTTAGACAATGTTCACGCGGTAGTTATCAATTTGCTGCCCTTATATACTACATGGTTCTGGTCCGCAAAAAGGAATCACACCCTACCTGTACCTCATGCCCCTATTGTTTCGCCTTTTTTTTTTTTAAAATCTTTTCAGCCCCGTACTTCATGCATAGTCTGGCGGCCACATCGGCCTCCAATTTACAACATGCCATTTCAATCCAAGTAACTGTCGACACCCGCTATTCATCCTTTGTCTCACCTAGGCACGTGATGCAGAAATAATGAGCTCCATGATCACTATTTGTCAGTGAAAGTCGAGCACCATGGAACTATTCGTTCAATACTTTGATGATTGGTGTAATATTATGATTTTAAATCATTGCAAGTTTGGCCTATCGCAGAAACATCTTGGTGACATTCAAGATCTTAGCATTTGTCAACTGGTGATTTCCCACCCCGGCTCTCCGTTGATCCACCAACCCTCAACAATAGTGATAGGAGGACCAACTACCAAGTTCTTTCTTATGGTTTATTTCGTGAGAAATGGATTCACTATTTATCGGTCTCAACACATGTGGGGCCTGCTGAAAAGTTTGTAGATCCACAATAAAACTACCGGGATAACATTAGATTTTCCTTCGATCGCATGTGAAATCTGATCACCACATACATAGACCCATGAGCTCCTCTCAGGGATTTCATTTGTTGTACACCCCCTAACATTATTTCATTAAGGCTCACAACAACCCCTCACTTGCACATGACATGACATGTTCATCGAGAAATAACTATTCAGCGATCTCAGAGATCTGAACACCTCCGACTGTAGATGCCAACATCTACTTCACACGATCACAACATACACCTTTGGCAATCTCATGAGCCTCTGTAGATTCGGTGAGTGCAGGTAGCGGCAACAACAATACACACAGTTGGGCCAACGCCTTCCACAACTACCAACAGTCGCTTTTTGATATTCATGGTGGTCACATCCGACAATGACCAAGTGCACAGGAAAGTGATATGAGTTTGAGAGCAGAACTCATATGCTATACCCATCATTGGCGGAATTATTCCCATTCGTGCCCCGATCTTCCTTCAAGCGGTTAAGCTCTACAAAAGGAACATGGCTCTGATACCATGTAAATGCAATTGGACCTATAATCAAATCTAGATATAAGTAAATTGACTGAGATTTTATACCTTCTATTGAAGTCTGAACAGTAAATATTATTCTGCAGAGACCAGTCGATGTATCTTCGCTAATCGATTTCTGTGAGTACATTCTGATCTCACTGCTAGTGATACATATGTATGTGGTTGGGCACGTATGAGAGGCCACGTCTATGATAGACGTGACTCCTCAAGGAGTCATGCCTATCATAGGCGTGGCTCTTCATATCTATCCTTACGCCCAGACCCGACATCTTATGATTACTAATCATGCATGGCGACTAAAGACAAGTCCATTACATTATAACCAATATAATATACAAATGGTATTAACGTTAGAACGTTAACTCTAATATATAGGGATTCGATAGTTAAATACGTTAATATAAATCAAAGTCGATAGTTAATTTATTCGATCAGAATATAATATAATAACAATAATAATTATTATTACAATAATATGATATATAATAGATATCAAATAAATATTAATATATATTATTACCATATATATATATATATCACAATTTATCTATTATTGTAAGGTCAATATTTTATTTGATCGAAGCTACAAATATCAACACCTTGCACTAGCCTTTTCCCTTTTAGGATGCTCAGGACACCTTTCCAGCAACTACCTTTTCCCATCAGTTTTGTGTTGACAACATCTCTCTTCATTTTTTGTGTAATTTGCTGGGCACTACTGCCTCGCACAGACGCCTGAATGCCGTGCTAGCATCGCATGAAATTTAATGTATTAACAGTAAAGCAATTCCCAGTTATGATACAGAGGAATTGGCAGACAGGTTCAACATCACCTTACAAACTCAGGTTTGTAATGGAGCGTGTCAATATACAGAAGGCCCCTTGCAAACTCAGGTTTGTAATGGAGCGTATCCATATACAGCAGGCAACCTAGACATCTTGAGTGCTTGAGAGAAATGGATCAGCAATTACTTGTCTCTGTAGTACAAAAGCAATGATGCAATCAAGGAAGACAATGAACTGCAATTGTTGTGGAATGAGATTGTGAACATGGAACATGAGAAGAAAAGTTGATAGTATCACATGGAGTCTGCCGTTTAATGATCTTTGGAGTGCAATGCTAAAATCATATACTACATTTACTATACCATTATGATCCATAAGCAAACTCAACCCATTCCCACCATTTCACTTTTCAATACATCTACTTACAATTGTAAGGCACTTTCCAAACAATCCTGCCTAATTAAATTTTAAATAAACTAATAATCCAAGGACAAATGTCAATTAACTTACTCAGGATAAATGCATTACGAATGTGAAGTCCTGTCTCTAATCAGTGTCATTAAAGAGATGAGTCATCTTGAAAACCATGTACACAATTGAATCATGATTTCAAAAAACACTTGGTTCCCAACAATCCAATAATTTTACAGTTCCCGTAATTCACTACAAAATTTATTAGAAAGTTGCGACATATGCTGCATTCTTTTCCATGTAATCAAACTGCCATCGAGGCCATTTATGTAATAATTATTCATAACAAACTTGCAAGGTTCCTAATCTGTATTAATATTTTGAACAAATGTTTATCTCTCAAGGATGGATAAAAGATTTACATTCTTGCAATAAAAGCTACGATCATCCTAGAAACTGTATAAGCAATTTCATCCTATAAATTGTAACAATTTGTAAGCCAAGTTATGCAATTGATTACTCACCGCTTCCTGGATCGCACCAAATAATTTCTTACATTTTCTCCATATAAAACAAAGTGAAATTATGATGTTTCCCAGTTTGTGAAGATCAAAGTACAATGGCCATTTAAAATGCCATAAAAAATATAATCATCCAACAAAACAAAACATGCTTCTTTTTGATGTTGCAATACAAGTGCTCTGTGGCTGATTACTCCTCGCTTCCTGGATCATACCAAAAAAATTCCTAAATGTTCTACACTAAGAACATAGTGCAATTATGGTCTTTCCCAGTTTGTGAAGACCAGAGTGCAATGGCCTGATGATCAACGGCCTTTTAAAAAGCCTTAAACATATAATTGTCCACCAACCAAAAGCACACTTACTTTTCATGTTGCAATGCACATTGAATTTCTTTGTTCATATTTGTGCTACTTTGTCTGCATCTATCTTTTGCAATCGATTCAACACATTTGATTTGTATTTTAATATGTCTTCATCCGTAGCAGATTCTGTGATGGACTTGATTACGGAGCGAGCCCCAGCCTGATGCAATGCATTAATTGCTATGTCTGCATACATGAAAATATAAATATGTCATATATATATCCAATTGTACTTATAATGATTTTTGTAAATCCCAAAAGAAGTGTATCGATTAATAATTTTGACTGTGTGCTAATACAGGATGTCCGAAAAAAACTTTACTAATTCAAATTTCAACTATTTAGAAATAAAGAAGACTTAGACGAGCAGGACAAACAAGAAGATTTAGAAGAATCTCATACATGGTGAAGACCGGAAGTTACTTTGCAGTAAGATGGGGAAAAATGCAACACTAATTTTCTAGAAATAAAGTAAAATATTGCTTGTATGCCGATTATCACCTTCTATACATTTCAGTGTTGACTTAAGTCCACAATTTATCACATAGCTATAGTAACCAAAAAAGGGACCTTAATAACACAAATTAAATTAGATAATAGCCATTTATGGGGTATAACAAGTAAATGTATTAACTAAATAATGTGTCAATTAACAGTATGTACATCAACATTGGTATCAACATCCCATGGTGTAAAAAGAAAGCTGCATGATTATGTGGCCATGGAAAAGAGCTCTCTAGGGTGTCAGAGGCCGCCTGGCTCTGCCAAGGCTTTCTTTGTCCTTGTTTTGTCCTTTTTCAGGGGAAAAAAGGAAAGAAAAGGAAAGGTCTTTTTATAGTCCACTATACCAGCCATATGTTTTTGGGTCTACATATGGTAACAGTAATATGGGACTACCCCGTACTCTTGTAATATGGGATGGACTCTTGTAATGTTTTGCCTCTTTTCAGCAGTGCTTAGTTTAGTCTGCAGCTGGTTTTCTGCACTTGTATTCCCCCTTAGCTATCATGGCCCCCTGTTGTTACAGGGATGCTGCTACTAGTGTGAGTTTAGGGGTAATGTTATCTCAGACTAGGAATGTCTTTCCTGCAGTTCTAGGACCAGGTAAGGAAAATCCTCACATAATTAAATGCAGAGGCAAAACTCCCTAGTTGACATCCTCTATGGAAAATCAATGGATCGGGTTGTCAGGCTTTTTGAGTGTAATGTACCCTTTTAAAAATGAAATTTAATAATAAACAACAATAAAAAATAAAAATAAAAAATATATATATAAGTTTATGTTAGACATCACCTCCATGAGAAAAGATCTAAGAATAGATTTCTCTTAAAAATCCTCTCCTAGAATAGAGGTTTTTAAAAATAGCACACTAAGCTTAAAATGGCTACTCACAACCCCAATCAAATTCCCAAGTGATGTGATTTTCTAAAATTTATGTAAAACCTGATCCACCTTGGCCTCTCTTGGCGCTAACTCTGAATCCAGTTGCGCAATTTAAGTCTCAAGAATAAACTCGGCCTCTGAAATCAATATCTAAATATTTTATTTTTATTCCCGTCCGAAGATGAACCAAATATGATATTTGCCAACTCAGACATGCTATCCACATATTGATCTTTACCAAATACTTTTCTGATTGATTGCTGAAATTCTCATTGTACTTCACATAGGTCAAGAATGACTCCTTCCTTATCAACATACTTGTACAGAATTTGAAACATGAACTCAGAAACCAATTTATCTATTTACCCTAATTTATCATTTTGTTCAACAAAAATAAAAAAGCTTCTTTCACATTTCTCATTAGAAAAAATACTACCCTATCCATGCATAAATCTTGTCCTCCCACTCTTTAATCATTTTAAGATAATGGACATGTTTTAGTTTTTCAACTCTTCTCTTAAGATGGAAGCGTTACCTTCATACACTTCTCTTTATCATCGAGTCCTTGGGCCACTTTTATTTGCTTTTGTTATCAAATTGTACTAGTTCACCAATTCCTTCATACTTCACTAACATCTATCTTTCAAGCATCTTTCTAAATTATTTTCCATACACAATTGGTTGATCTATTCACTTCTAATCCTTGGTAGAATCCAATATTAAAGGCATAGATAATATGGGTTCAAGGGATGATTGTAAACGATGAAAAATATACTCTCAAAATTGTTTGACCTCAGCCTTCAAATCCGCCTTGTCTTCCCCATCCTTTATCACACTACCCTTGATATTTATCATTACAATCTCTAAAAGGTTTACATCTTGATGACAAGTGCTTGCCCCCACATCTATCTTGACAATCTAAAGATTTGAAGACTTAGCATTCAGATGGATTTTTCTTTTGGAAAAATTGTTGTCTCAATGATTAAATTGCCCTTAACTATCTTTGTCATCCTAGATTGTTGTGATGTCTTCTTTTCAACTGAATCTTCAATCAATTTATTGAGCATGTCAAAGTTGATTTGATACGAAGATGCTTTTCCTTACAAACTACTACTTCCTATTACAAAAATTAAACACAGAATCATTCCCACGATATTCGATATTAAATAAAGGAGTAAAAGTTTCCCAAAATAAGATTATAAATGCTTCATCTGAATAGGATAAGAGCGTCAACTAAGAGGATAAGACCTACCACTAATAAAGAATAAAAAATATAATAAAAATATTTCATAAGTCTATTGTAAAAGCTAATTGTCCATTATAAATAAAACATTACTTTAATACCCTCCTCTAGTGGTCAATCTACCAACCACGCCAAGAATATCCCAACATTTAACAAATTTGTCAGGCTCGAAGGCTTGGTAAGAATGCCTACAACAATATTGCAATATAACCAATCCATCTTCTACAAGTTGTCTAATGAAATGACAAAGAAGTTCCACATATTTGGTATGCTCATGGAATATTGGATTCTTGGCAAGTTTTAGCATCCCTTGATTGCCATAGAACAAGGGTGAAGGCCTTGAGGCATCTTCATGTCTAAAAGCATCCTTTTGAGCCTAATTGCCTCACATGCTACTTTTATTGTTCCTCACTCTTCTACTTCTGTCAAGGATAGAGCCACTACTTTATGTTTCTTTTGGTCCATGTGATTGAACCTATGACAAGGCTGAAAACATAACCAAAAGTGGATTTTTCGTCATCTACAAAACCTGCCCAATTTGAATTTGTAAATTGAACCAGTCTAGGATTTTTGCTTCTATTGTCCAAAATGCCGAAGTTAGTTGTCCTTTTCACATATCTCAACACCCTCTTTGTTGCAATCCAATGTTCTACTTTGTGTGTTTTCATGAATCTAATCTAGAAATGAAACTCACAACATAGCTCATATCCGTTCTTGTGACTACAAAATATTTTAATCTCCCCTTTAGTTGCCTATAAGTTAACTCGTTGACTATTGGAGAGCCCGTTTTAGTTGAAAATTTCAACCTTTTCTCCATAGGCATTGACAAGATTTTGAAATCTCTCATTGAAAATTTGTTGTGAAAAAACTCGGCATATTTAGGTTGTAAAACAAAAAAGTTGCCATCAATTTACCGAACTTCTACACCTAGGAAGTAAAGTAAGGGCCTAGATCAATCACGTCAAAAGTTGCAAGTATATCTTATTTGATCTTTCTAATTATGTGTGCCTCGTTACCTATAATGGTGACATCATCTACATAAATTATTAGTAGAATGATATCATTACCAATGTTTTTGACATATAGATTTGGATCCGAAGGACTCCAATGGAATCCATATCCAACAAAATACCTATTAATTTTGTACCATTTTTATAACCACCCCTGATTGTTTCTTGAAATATATGAAACAATATAGAAACTAAAGTAGAATGACTGCTGATTGTTAGCTTCAGATTACATCCATGATAATAAACCCACATGTGCAAATGCTCTCAATAACAAATTGTATGAAGTGGGGGTTTGTCACTATCCCCACTCAATCAATGCATTAGCATAAATAAGAAGAGAAAATTGCATCTAGCTAGATGAAACGGGTGTTTGATAAAACAAAAAAGTTGCAATCAATTTACCGAACTTCTACACCTAGGAAGTGAAGTAAGGGCCTAGATCAATCAAGTCAAAAGTTGCAAGTATATCTTATTTGATCTTTCTAATTGTGTGTGCCTCATTACCTATAATGGTGACATCATCTACATAAATTATTAGTAGAATGATATCATTACCAATGTTTTTGACATATAGATTTGGATACGAAGTACTCCATTGGAATCCATATCCAACAAAAGACCTATTAATTTTGTACCATTTTTATAACCACCCCTGATTATTTTTTGAAATATATGAAACAATATAGAAACTAAAGTAGAATGACTGCTGATTGTTAGCTTCAGATTACATCCATGATAATAAACCCACATGTGCAAATGCTCTCAATAAAAAATTGTATTAAGTGGGGCTTTGTCACTATCCCCACTCAATCAATGCATTAGCATAAATAAGAGAAAATTGCATCTAGCTAGATGAAGCGGGGGTTTGTCACCATCGCCACTCATTCAGTAAATTAGCATAGAAATCATCATACCATTACAAGAGAGAGTCTTTTTTCCAATCAAGCATATGATAACTCAATAACAATATCAAAGAGGTATGATAAGCAAACTGAAAACAGACTTCTGAATAAAAATCAGACCTGCAAATGGCTTCAAAATATGACTCATGCTCAGAAATGTTACCCACGTCCACCCAACAAGTATCCAAACAAGAGCCTTTAGTATGATGGTCTTTCAAGACTCCAAAATAACATAAAATCTGCTCCAGCTTTCTTTATTTGCAATCAGCAATTAAAGATCCAACACCAACCCTTTTTCCAATGCCTAGAAAGGAAGATTTAGCACTACTTCCAAAACCCACATGTTAGCAACGAAGAATGGTGCCCGGCAAGAGGGCAATGTGACTAGATAATTCATTTCTCCACCAAATCTAGGGTATGAGAACTCAAAAGATGGCACCCAGCAATGAAGAGTGCAATGAAACAATACCCAGAACAATATCTGTGTCAACCATTGAGTTATGAACATAACTCTAATTTTCTGTTATTCTAAAAAACAACACACCAGCATTAGAAAAAGCTGCAAAACTTTACCAATCTTAAACAGCACTTCAAAGGGACACATCACACACCAAAACCACAATACCCATATCAAAATAATGTAAATAACATCATCTTCCTCAAACCCAAAATCACTCACAAAGCTAAAATTGATGTAAATATTGAGCCATGAACACCAACCAGCTAGGGTGGATCTCTCACCATTGAAACCAGCAAGAACAAGAAGAGGGTTTTCGTCCTCAAACAGAAATCGAAGAACTTCTTGAGTTCATTCCAACAACATAACATTATCTTCACAATAGTCAACATAAGAAGAATAAGAGCCAAAACTCTATTTTACAGAGTTTCAAAGAAAAGGTAGGGAAACACCAAATTAGGGAAACTCCAATAATAAAATAATAAACTTTAGCCCTTTTAATATTTCATTAAAATCAACTTAAAGTTGTCACTGTCTATGCATTGACCAAGGATGGTCTTTTGAACACTTTATTTCACTTTAATGATAAAGTCACTTTATAAAATGTTGAAGTGAAATAATAGGATGATATTTCCGAGGCTTAGGAAAACCTGAAACTAAAGACTTTGCACTTTGAAGTTGAGGAAAGGCGGAGACTGAGGCTAGTTACCCAAAATAGCATTTACTATAAATAGTGATATGCTAAAATAGCCAAAACATCCAAACCTTGAAAAAGAAGATACTGCTCTCTGAAGTTGAGGCGAACTATGACTGGAACATGTAAGATCTAGCACTTACTAAAAATACTAAATAGTAATATTCTAAAAATAGAAATGTTCCAAAAGTCCTGAAGCTAAAGATGTTGCACGTTGAAGCTAAGAGGAGGCTGAAGTTATGACCAGCTGCCAAAAATGTTAGAGTAATTTAGCAATTGCTCTTTAGTGCTTAAGTTTCACTTAGGCAGTTTCTAGTTAGACTTAGGAAAGTTTCCTTTTCTGAGTTAGTTGCCCTTTTAGGGTTTCGACATCCTTTATAAGGA
>MU226935.1:417581-449055 GCA_018584345.1 Thuja plicata
CATTCTCTGGCCTATCGGCCGCCATAGATTCTTCTGGATCCTTCTCTCTTCTGTCTTCTTCATTCTCGTAGCAGTTGTTTTGCATGCAGGTGTTTCTTGGGTAGATTGAAATTCTTCAATCTCAACAAAAAATAGAGGAAACTATAAATAGTAACTGCTAAAAATAGTAAGTCGGCCAAACCTCCCAACTAACAAATCGGTGTCCAAATTAGCATTTACTAAAAATAGTAAGTTTAGGACAAGTAGTCTGAAATCACTCCAGGAAGTGTTTTTCATCTCCATTGAGTTGTCTGAACACATTGTCGATGTCGAAATACCCCTTTGATCCTGCTGACACCAACCTAGAAAACCAACACCAGCTTCACTACAAGAAAACCAGAAAATGGGGACATTACAACCATGCCTTGGGTGCCTACTTCAAGCCATATTAAGCTTTCTTCCATCTACATTAAAGATGCTCCTTCCCTACAACTTGAAGATCTTGTGGTTGAGACATCTGTGCTACTTCCTCCAAATTTCCGCTAAGGAAAACACTCTTTACGTCCATTGATAGACTCTCTAGCCAAATTGAGCTTCCATGGCCAAAACTAATCAAATGGTGCTCATCTTTGTTGTAGGAGCAAAGGATACTTTGTAGCCAATGTCTTCTTTGTGAGAACCCTTTTTCAACAAACAAAGTTTCGTGCTTGCCAAGGGTATCTTCTGCTTTGTACTTGACTTTGCACACCCATTTGCAGCCAATGAGCTTCTCCATTGATGGAAAGTCTAAGAGATCCCAAGTCTTATTTTCATAAGACTTTCATGTTCGGTGGCCATGGCTTTTTCCCATTCAGGTTTTCCTTTTGCCTCCTCAAACAACTATGGCTCATAAACTCCTTGAATGTTAGCCATTCAAGCAAGTTGACTGTGTTTTGTTTTCTCTTGCCTCTTGATAATCTACCCTCAAGTATATCAATGTCTTGAACGTCACCAATGGTGCTTTCCCACTACTTTGGTCTATTCTTAAGAGCCTCTCTAGCCAAATCATATTGTCACCACAAATTGGGCTGCTTGTATCATCTAGATGCTGATCTAGGTTATCATTAACAAATTTTGGTATTGTTACAACTTACATGCCTTGGAAACTCCTCATGCTCAAAATCCTTCCCCCCGCCCTTCAAGTGGAGCGAACTAAAGCTGAAAACCTAAATCCTTAGCCATAACATGTTGTTTCTCACTAATCTTGATCTCTAAAGAAAGCTAATAAGGCTCATATTCCTCATCAATCACGACATCTTTGTTGAAAGTCAAGCAATTAGTGTCAACATCAATCAACTTGTATGCCTTGTGGTTTTCACCACACCCTGTAAGCTTAATTTCTTACTCTTAGGATCTAACTTGGTTCTCTTTGCATCTAAAATCCAGGTATATACAATAGAACCAAAGACCTTAAGATTACTAACTCTCAATTTCCTCCCAAACCATGTTTCCACTAGGGTCTTCTGTTGCACTTCCTATGTTGAAGATTTGTTTAGTAAATAAACTACAATACATATATATTGCCTCAGCCCAAAAGTTTCTTAAAACACTCCTGTTCTCCATCATACAACAGGCTATCTCCACGATAGTACAATTTTGCCTCTCAATCGCTCCATTCTATGGAATGTAGGGTGTTGTATATTGTCATTTTATGCCATGTTTAAAGCGAAATTAATTGAATTCTTTGTAATAGAAGTCGCCCCCATTATCAAATCTAGGAATGATTATGTCACGACGTCACTCGTTCTACTAATGCTAAGGAATTCTTAAACACGTCTGATTTTTATATTAGAAGATTCACCCAAATTTTCCTACTAGAATCATCTACAAACAAAAGAAAATACTTGGCAGCACTGATCGACGCCATGTTTATTAGTCCACAAATATCTGCATAGACCAGTTGTACAACTCTCTTGACTCTACACAAGTTTCCATCCTCAAATGGAGTTGTGTGTTGCTTCCTTGCTTGGCAAGCTTTGCATATACCTTATATTTGCTACTAGCTGCCAAGTAATCCATTTACCAAATACTCTCGAGCAAACTGGGAGAGAGGATAAGTTGAGGTGCCCATACTATCGATTCCAAAGTGTACTGATATCAAAAGCACTGTTGGTTGCCAATGCATGCTCTTTGACTTGCCCTGCGTCAACTAGTCAATACAATCTATGATCTTCAATACCAATTGCAATAGGTTTTTTCATCTCCTTGTCAACTATGTAGCAATTATGTTTTCTAGATGACATCTAGATTGGGAAAATGGTGCATTATCTGACTCAAAGAGAGTAAATTAAGCTCTATTCTTGGTACATAGTTCACATTGAGAAAAAGTAAATTTTTCCCTTAAAAGGATTTTTGCACATTACCTCTGCCAACAACCCTATACTCACCACCATCATCAAAGATCATGATATCAATGCAAGCCATATATTTTGTGAACAAATCTTTTTTTGGGTGAAATAACACGAGGCTCCTAAATCTATATATCATACATACAAATTAAAAATATATATTGGTCATTTGGCCATGAATGCATAGAACGCCAATTACTTCTCAAAATGCTCTATGATGTGAGCCTTTTGCGGCAGCCCCCTAGTTATATCTTTGTTCGCCAACCTCTTTTTGCAATGCTTCTTCATATGACCCATCTTACCACAATAATGATATGCTATGGTTTTTAGATTCCTTAAGGTATTCTCATTAGTACCTTGTCCTTTCTTCTTTAACCATTTTTGTGTGCCCTTATCTTTGGCTTTAAAATTTTTAAATGCCTATTACACAGTTTGTGTCTCATTGCTGCTACAAAATTATTTCTTCCATCTGTCTTACTATAGGAGCTTATTGCATAAAACTTCAAACTTCAAGTCAACATTGGTAGAGGTGATATCGAGTGTCTCAATAAAATGCTCATAAGCAAGTGGTAAGCATTCCAATGTAATTACCACCACGTCCTCTTCTTCCATCTTCCAAGCTGTGACTAACAACTGATCATGGGTGTCCTTGATTTTGAGTAAATGCTCCTAGAGAGAAACTTTTCATCGATCGTGATCGAAAAGAACATATTCTTCAAAAAGAAGGCGTTACCTCTGTTTGAAGCCTCATGAAGTTCTCGCAAATGCTTCGAAATTTGTGCAAAGATCATACTTATCTAAACTTCCAAAAGCATTTCATTAGTCACTGATAATTTTATTAAAATGATTACTTCTTTGACACATTCATGAAACTTGTATTGATTTTACTTGCAATTGCTAGCCAGGTGTCAATACCGAGGTCAATCTTCTTGAAACATCAATACTCAGATTGTGAGCTTTCATTACTTCCATGTGTTGTAATCTTCACCAATAAAATGTCGGTTGCCTTCCAACATGATGTTGGGTAAAGAGGTCATCTTCCCTCCCACAACTCATCATAAAATACACTGCTCTACAAACCCTAAAAAATCTTAGTTTGCAAATACAACTTTTCCACTAATAAAAATTTGAAAATAGCTAAAAAAAGTAGTTTTAAACCCTAGACAACATCATCCTCATCAAAAAGTTGAACAAAGCATCCACAAACAACCCTAGCTGCTCACATTTTTGAAGAAACTATTCAAAAAAATCCACAATTTTATTTAAAAACATGGTTAACAAGAGAACAGGAGACTTGTCTCACACCCCTTGAGATGCATCTCGGAGACAGACACATCGGAGACGTCTCCAGAAACTTCATTCTTTTGGCTACCATCTCTTGTCGTCTCTGAAGTCAACGTCTCTTACCAAAAAACTTAGGGCAAAACACATTAAAAGGCAAAAAAGGAAGGCAAATAAATAAATAAGCCTACATAATGTTTCATGCTGATATTTTGCATGATACAGAAGTCCATGCAAAACTATAGTGATTGGATCTACTAACAGTGTAGACTTTTTGAGAGGGGTATAAATAATTGTATGACTAATTTCTTGTCATTGTAATGGTCTAAAGAGAAATTGCCTTTACTATTTACTGCTCTGGTATGACTGATTTACTCTTCTTGTTTTCACAGTTCTATGTCATGATATTTTCCGATAATTTTTATATTATATTAAAAAATTGGTGTCTCCAAGTTCCCCCGTCTCCTTTATTTTGAAAATTAACCACACCGGTACCGACACCAATCTCCAATGTCTCCCAATACCCCCATCTCCTAGTGATTATATTTAAAAATCACTAAAAAATGAATCAAATCTCTAGTTAGCATTGTACAAAACCATTGAACCCGCACATATGCCCTAGCCAATGGGTTAAACCCTAGTCATCGTGTTTCTTCTCTAACTATAGCCAAAACCTTGTTGCACCTTCAAACTCTAGTTAGCAATCCTCTGGTAACAATTTTGAAAAAAAATGATGATATTTTATCACAAAACTAAGACTCGTGATAAAACAAAAAAAATGACAACTTTTGCACAAAAAAGGATGCAATTTTCACAAAAAAAATAATCATGCAATTTGCTATGAAGAATCTGCACATTCTTTATAGGCAGAAGCATAATTTTTTAACAAAAAGCTCTATGATTTGCAGAATAAAAAAGGGTATGTTTCTTCCTTTAATCCCTACATGAATTCTCATTAAAATCCTCTAAAACCTACTACGATTTTTGTCATTGAGATTTTGAAATCCCATGATTTCGTACGTGCAACATCTTTTGGCTCTTCAATGTGCTTTGCAAGCAAGTCCATGATTCCTCACTACTGGCAGTCGTCCCTAGGGTGATTTGCTTTCTTAGATCCTAAAGCTTGACTTGGGCTTTTATATTATGAAAATTAAAAATAGAATCATTGCCAAGATATTCGATATTAAATGGAGGAGCAAAAATCTCCTTAAATAACATTACAAATGCTTTATTCAAATAGGATAAGAGTGACAACTAAGAGGATAAGACTCACAAATAATAAAGCAAAAAGAATAAAAAGAATATTTCTTAAAAGCTAACTGACCATTTTAAATAAAACATTAGTTTAATACTTCATCCATGCTTAAAAGATTGTCACTTTTTTATTTACACTTCAATTTCTAGAGACCTGTGGGGGAAGAAACAATCTACACTAGAGATAGAATCTGAGATTCCAGTTCAACCAATATCAATAAACATCCTTCAAAGAAGGTACTCTGACAAATGATGGACAAGTAGATGACACCACTGATTGTTCGTGCTGAATTGGCATAGAAACACCATATCTTTTCTTAGCAACTAACCTTAGCTTTCTCTCTTTCAGAGTTGTACCCTAGATTATCCTCTTCTTTTTTTATTTTTGCTTTCCCTTGTGCTTTTTCTACTTTTCTTTATTTTTATCTGTATTTTTGAAGAGTGTAAATGCAGATCGTACTTCTATTCAAATTCGATAGGTGATAGTATGTATATATTTCTGAATATATATATATATATGTTAGTAATGAAATAGTGTTTTTGCAGGTCCAAAGAAGGCTGAGTATGTTCGATTACTATATCTCTTTGTTGCCTTATCGGGTCTACATATATAGTATATCGGGGGGGGGGGGCATGCCTTGAGCGGACATGTCTCCAGGAAGTGGAGGCAAGTCCGTTCAAGACGTGCCTCTTCTTTTGATTATTCATAAACATATGTTTAGAGGCACCGATTCATATTAGCATGCTTAACTAAATGTTAATGCTTAATCGGTCAACTTCAGTTTGCATGGCAAATACAGTGATAAGGATATCGATTTGTTTATTATCTAGAATGATATTAAATACTCAATCGATCTAGGCTGATCGATACTTATATTAATGTGATTTTCAAACTCATATACGATCAAGGTTGATCGATGCAAATAATATGGTCTTCATACTTATGAGACTGATCTCATAATCGATTCTTTATCTGATCGATGCTACAAGATTCAACACTCCCTCTTAGCTAGGGAAGATAAAGAGTATGAGTAAGAACACAATCATTACTAGACTTGAGATAATAGCTATCACATGACTCGTGATAGAGTACATCACATAACTCGTGATGAAATCTATATCACCTAACTCGTGATAAGATATATCACCTAATCTTGTGATATGAAGTATCCCCTGTCTCGTGATAAGGTATATCACCTAATCTCGTGATATGAAGTATCACCTGTCTCATGATAAGGTATATCACCTAATCTCGTGATATGAGATATCACCTATCTCGTGATATCAAAGGATATAATGTACTGGAGAATATTACATTCTCCTTATATATCCTAGTTATGGTATGTGCACTGACATTAAGTCACATAATGCCTACCATAGCAAATCATGGCAAATCCATGAAATATAATGATATCAATCTACTGAACATTATAAGATCGTCACCTTACAATGTTAAATACAAGTGTTCATTATCTAAAAGATCGTCACCTTTCATAAATGTACACAGGGGGTGGGGCCCGTAAAGTCATAGAGTCACACATATGACAAAAGAAGTTTGCACATTAAACATCTTATATATATATATATATATATATATATTTCAATCATACCAAGATTCTTTCTGAAGTGTTCAACTTTTACTCTGGAGAGAGGTTTGGTAAGTATCTCTGCAGTCTAATCTCTTGTACTGATATACTCCAACTGGATTACATTCCTTTCTACCATGTCTCTCACATAGTGATAAGGAATCTCGATGTGCTTAGATCTATCATGAAATACTGGATTCACTGAAAGCTTAATACAACTCTGATTATCACAGTGGATAATAGTAGGTTTCCGAGGCTCGCCAAATAATCCCACAAGCAGTTTTCTGAGCCATACTACTTCTCTTGCTGCCATAGAAGCTGCAATGTATTCGACTTCTGTAGAACTCTAAACCACTGAAGATTGTTTTGTGCTTATCCACAATATCATAGCCGTTCCTAAACTGAAGCAACATCCTGAGGTGCTTTTCCGATCGGTCACGCTTCCAGCCCAATCTGAATTTGTGAATCCATGAAGATCTAAATCAACCTTTCCATATTTGAGACCATAATGAAGAGTACCTTGAAGGTACCTCATTATATGCTTCACAGCAATAAGATGTATCTCCTTGGGCTCACACAAACTAACTCAAAGCATTCATTGCATAACAGATATTTGGTCTAGTGTTGACCAAGTACATCAAAGATCCAATCATCTGCCTGTAGAGAGTTGGATCTGTTAACTGAGAATCTGTTGCTGCTTCCTTCAATTTATGAAGATTTGTTTCCATGGGAGATGACATAGATCTGCAGTTCATCATTCCAAATCTCTTCAATATATCAATGGTGTACTTCCCTTGATTCAGAACAATGCCATCTGATTTCTGCCAAACTTCTAATCAAAGGAAGTAGTGTAATAGACCTAAGTCCTTCATATCAAACTCTGAGGCTAGATCCTTCTTACACTGATCAATAAGGTGATCCTCTCCTATAATCAACAGATCATCAACATATAATATCAATATTAACATATCACCTTTGCTTTGCTTGAAGTAGAGATTTGGGTCTGCATCATTCTTTGAGAAGCCTAATCCCATGAGGTAACTGTCAATTCTTTCATACCAGGCTCTGCGAGCCTATTTAAGTCCATACAGGGCTTTCTTTAATTTACACATGCGATTCTACATTATGGATCTCAAATCCTTCAGGTTGCTCTAAGTAGACCTCTTCTTCAATAGTCCCATTTAAGAAAGCAGTTTTTACATCCATTTGATGGAGTTTCCATCCTTTGGCTGCTGCAATGGCTAGGACTGTTCTGACTGAGGTATATCATGCAACTGGTGTAGAGGTTTCTTCATAGTCAATTCCCTCCTTTTGTTAAAAACCTTTGGCTACAAATCTTGCTTTGTGTTTTTCTACACTGCCATCTACATCCTTGATTTTGAATAGCCACTTGGAAGAAACAACAGATTTCGCTTTTGGCCTAGGTACTATCTCCCACACATCATTTTTCAAGATGGACTGATACTCCTCTGTCATGGCATCCTTCTATACTTGGTGCTTGGAGAGCTTCTGTAACATTAGCAAGTTCTGATTTGATGAATTCACTCATCAAATCTACATAACTAGAGAATCTCTTAGGTCTTTTACTCTCTCTAAAAGTCCCTGATGGAGCTGCATAAGTCTTTGCTTCTTCCATTGTCTTAGTAGCCCAAAGTGGTCTCTTCTTAGGATTTTCCAATTATGTGATTTGTTCTTCATTTCTATCTTCCTCAGGATACTCCGTCTGAATCTCAGGAGCAGGATCCTCTTCTAGGTCTATGGGGGAAGTTTGAATTTCTGACTCGATAGAATTTCTAGCTCAAAAATCACATCTCTGCTTAGTTCAATCTGTCTCTGACCAGGCACATATCTTCTATAAGCTTTTGAGGTTTCACTATAGCCTACAAAAATACCTTTTCTCCCAGAAGGTTCTAGCTTAGTTCTTTTCTCTTTGGGTGCATGAATGTAGACAGGACAATCAAATATCCTTAAGTGACTGATGTCTAATTTTACACCAGTGAAAGCTTCTTCAAGAGTTTTGTCATCAATATGGGAGTGAGGGCATTTGTTTTGTATGTAGATAGCAGTGCTAGAGGCTTCTGCCCAAAGTGATGTTTCTATGTTTTGATCAAGTAACATTGCCCTAGCAGCTTCTACAATGGTTCTATTTTTCCTTTCAGCAACTCCGTTTTGTTGAGGGTTGTAGGGTACAGTGAACTCTCTCTTAATCCCAGCATTTTTACAAAATTCTTTAAAAATATATGATGTGTATTCTCTCCCATTATCTGTCCTTAATGTTTTAACTTTCCTCCCAGAAGAGTTTTCTGTAAGGGATTTGAATTCCTTAAACCTTCTAAGGATCTCCTCAGATTCTTTACATTTGAGGAAATAGATCCAAGTCTTTCTAGAGAAGTCATCAACAAAAATTACATAATATAGGAAACCCCCTAAAGAAGGTACAAACATGGGTCCACATAAATCTGAGTGGACTAATTCTAATACATCATTTGTTTTACTAGAACTTCTTTGGAAAGACCCTTTTGTGTTTTTCCCTAAGGCACACCCCTTGCATGCCCCTGAATGATATTGTTTGAGTTTGGGTAAACCTATGACTAGTTTTTCCACAGAAGATAGGGCACGGAAATGGAGGTGTCCTAATCTCCTATGCCATATTTCATTAGAGTCTGCAATTTCATGAATTAGGGCATGATTTGGCTTTGTACATAATTTATATAGATATCCTTGTCTATAACCTATGGTTTCAGCCTTCTTAATAGTAGAGTTATTTGGCCATAACAACACTTCACTATCCATGAAGGTAACCCTATATCCATTGTCTTCAAGTGCAAATATGGAAACCAAGTTCCTCTTGATACTTGGTACAAACAATACTCCGGTGAGTTGAATAGAGATACCGGACTTCAATTCGATGGTACATGTTCCAACACCTCTGACTGATGTGTAGAGTCATCTCCAATTGTCACTTCCTCATTAGTTTCTTCTATCATGGAGTCTAAGAGTTCCCTGAACCCAATGATGTGTCTTAATGAGCCACTATCTATAACCCAAGTGTTGGGTTTATTTGATACTTGGTTTGAAAGTGCAGAGTAGAATACATATTTCTCGGATTCATGCTATGTCTTAGACTTTCCTACTTTGGCAAATGATGCTTGTTGCTTTGTTCTATCAGGACATTTGACTGCATAGTGCCCATATCGATCGCATCTGAAACATTGGATTTGTGAAACATCTTTCTTGGATGAGCCCTTCCCATGGTAGCTTTTCCTCTTCTTGAAGTGCTTCTTCTTTCCTTTCTTGTGAGAATTTGCATTCAAGACATGGAGATCTTTATCTACGTTCTTCCAATTGAATCCTTTCTTTGTTTGTCTCGATTCCTCTTGAAGGAAATCTGATCTTAGCCGGTCAAACTTTGGAAATTTAGACCTTGCACTAATGCCTTGAACAAATTTCTCCCAGGAATTTGGTAGACCATCTAAGGCAATAAGTGTTAGCTCCTTACTTTCAATCTGGTATCCAAGTGTTGATAGTTGATCCCTTAGTGCAGATATTCTCATAAAGTATGCATTGATAGATTCTCCTTTGTTCATGCTTATATGATTGATTTCTCTCTTTAGAGCCAAGGTCCTGCTGGAATTATTTATTTTGTATGTGCTTTCGAGTGACTTAAACATATGATATGCGGTCCCATGTTTTGTCAAGATTGGCACGATATGATCTTAACTCCATCAACTATGATTTTCATGGCCTTTTCATTTCCTTCAATCCATGTCGTCTTCTCGGGATCATTCTTCGGTTCTACTTTATTTTCTTTCACAAATGACTCAACTTTATTCTCTTTTAATATCATCATAATCTTGAACTTCCATGATGAGAAGTTATTTCCTCCTTCTAGCCTATCTTTGAATCTGATTACACTCGCCATAGACGAATGTCATGTACTTTGATTTAAATCTGACTATCTAAAGTTCGATCGCTGCTTGGATCCTCCTTCACGTGGCTCTGATACCATGTAAATGCAGATCGTACTTCTATTCAAATTCGATAGGTGATAGTATGTATATATTTCTAAATATATATATGTTTATAGGTTACTAATGAAATAGTGTTTTTGCAGGTCTGAAGAAGGCTGAGTATGTTCAATTACTATATCTCTTTGTTGCCTTATCCGGTCTGCATATATAGTATATCGGGGAGGCATGTCTTGAGCAGACATGTCTCCACGAAGTGGAGGCATGTCCGTTCAAGACATGCCTCTTCTTTTGATTATTCATAAACATATGTTTAGAGGCACCGATTCAGATTAGCATGCTCAACTAATTGTTAATGCTTAATCGGTCAACTTCAGTTTGCGTTGCAAATACACCGATAAGGATATCAATTTGTTTATTATCTGGAATGATATTAAATACTCAATTGATCAAGGCTGATCGATACTTATATCAATGTGATTTTCAAACTCATATACGATCAAGGTTGATCGATGCAAATAAATAATAGACAATGAGACAGATCTCATAATCGATTCTTTATCTGATCGATGCTACAAGATTCAACAAAGAGGATGGAGGAAGTACATTTACCATTAGTGGCTCTAAAACTACCACTCTTTGGAACTTTTGATTTTCTTGTAGTTTTTAAGCTAATACAAACCTGTTTCACTTCAAGACTATATTTATTATCTACCTCTCCTGATATGAGGAAACCTCTTTATTGAACCAACATGCTAAGGGCAAAGCCTATTGACCCATGTCTTTTTCATTACAATTGAGTTGAAAGAATATTGACATCATCATTTGAAACACATTCCACGCCCTCCAAAAGAATATCAACGAATTAGCAAACTATCAAATGACCAAAATCCCTTCTCCTTCTAATTCATCTACGCAATTGGCCTAATAATCTCCAATCTTCAAAACATGCATGAATTTGAGCCCCGATCTTTCTTGCATGATACATTTTGTGTCATAGATGCATTATTCAAAGAAGTGCTTGAAATTGAATAATGTTGATTCCGCATTAATGAACTTTGAATCAGTAACAATCTTACACTTGCATATTCCCATCTGAATTGGAAAGCCAACCTCCAAGTTATTTTCCTCTCAAAAGAAAGTGCATCTCAAAGGCTTGGCAAAGATATTCCATGAGTATCATTTTGTCACTTCGAAATCTTGGCAATACGTATGTCTACCATGCAAATCTAAATACCTAAATGTAAGAAAGTAGGAAACTATATGTACTAATTAGTAGGAAACTATATGTACTAATTAAGCTAATGTAAGATGATGGTTCTAGCCTTCTTTTAAATCCTGATGATTTTATTCCACCTAATAAATGCATAAGGGGAGCATCATTTGTGTTGTCGGGAATAATGATATACTATTATGTGTCGCTGTTGTGTCAGTATTTAGTTCGTCGGCCGAAGGATAGGTAGTTGGGGTATAGTTGCGACGGTTCACGTCGCACCCCTTCGGTCCAGATATATTGTATATACTACCTTCGGGTAAAGCATCTTGGTGTAGACGGGAATTTAATATTGTTGTAATCACTTGTATACATGAAGCTGATCAATTAATACAAGCATTGTTCTCTAGCATATCTATATCATGTTCTGTGTACTTACTTTGGCATTTAATTAGTATACCCAGTGAGGCAAACATTTGGCGTCATTGTTGTATGAACTTGGGAAGTGACGGAAAAAGAATGGTGTACGGAGGATAATGGGCCAACCTCTCGACAATGAGGGTACCAGGAGGGATGACAACGGACCTAGAGAACTCTATGAGGGAGAACACGCCTTGACGTTTGACTTCGTAATTCTGCTACAAGCGGCGATTGAGACTTACATAAGGAGAGAGGCTAAGCATGCTGAAGTCCCGAAAGGTGCCGTGTGGAACGCTCTCAAAGTAAGTCCAGCGGTAAGTCGGTTGATGAACCATCTCCCTCGATTGTTGGCACAAACATCCCTGGCCCAGAGGAACCGACGGGAAGAGATTGAGTGAGAACAACGACGACAACGAATTCTCCGTAACTACGAGGAGAATAACCGTCGAGAAGAGGAGCGCGATGGGACTCGGCGAAGGCAAAGCGATAATTGAATTTTCAGAAGGGAAAGGAGAATAAAAGAAGGCACTCCCACATTGTTATGATTCTGCCATATTGTCGACATACATTGCACAAGCGATGAATTAATAAAAAGTGTTTTTTTTAATTTTCATGATCTGTTACAATTCACATAGGAAGAATTAATGCCCAATTTGTTAAATAAGGATAAAAATAGAAGAGAATACGTAGTGTGAAGCCACTCAGAGAGCTTTGATCCTTGAGCAACAGACTGAAAGAAGACGAAGGCTTAGGAGCCCAGCGGAAGAGCAACTCGACGGAGGTGAAGGCAACCAGGCTTCAAGGTGACCGACAAAAAAGGAGTAGGGAGGATCTAATCGAGGAGACTCGACAATGATTGGATCTTCTTGAGGAGCCCTAACATCGGTTGAGGGATCTGTCACTCACACCGCACACAAAGGCTAGAGAGACCCAACAGAGGGAGGAAGAAACCAAGGAGAGAGAGGACACCGGGGTTGCCAAGAGTCTCGGAGGGACACAGGGGCACGGCAATCAAATACACCATGTAGGTTCTAATCCATCTGGAAGGGGACAACAACCAGCAGTAGCGGCAAAGAGACCAACCATGTCACGGAAACAAAAACTACCAAAGTTCAATGGAGACGGGAAGGAGGATCTCGTCTGCCATTGTCGTACATGCGAAACCATCTGGTCGGCAAATGGAGTTAGTGACCAGGATGAATGGGTATGACAATTTCCGGCCACGTTGTGGGGAGTAGCTATGGACTGAACTACGGAAAGAGTTTCAGATAGAATTTCAGGTGTTGCGAGATGACAATGAGATTGTCGTCGAAATCTATAGCACAAAACAAGGGAAAAAGGAGACGGTTCAAGCTTATGGTCGGCGGCTCAAGGAATTGTTGGGAAAAATGGATAGCCAGCCGACCGATGGGTTGAAGAAAAGATGGTTCGTCGAGGGGTTAAAACAATCCCTCCAGAAGACAATGAAGATAGTGCCACCTAAATCGTATGATGACGCCTACAATAGGGCGATAGATTTAGAGAGCGACACAAAAACCTCCAAGAAGAAGAAGGACAAGGACAGTTCATCTGACAATGACAACTTTTCCGAAGGGACCAGCAGTGACGGAGAGTCCAACAAGAAAGTGTAGGCCCTCCATAAGGACATGCAACAAATGATGAAAGAATTCAAAGCTATGAAAGAGGAATCGAGCAAGACCAACGAAGGAGAACTATGGTGTACGGAGTGCAAGTCCAACGGACACACGAAGGGTTCGTGTCCTAAAAGCTTTTTGCGACATATGCCAGCTGATGGGGCATTCTACAAAGGAATGTCCCTACAACACGAAGACAAGAAGTCAGCAAGTACTCCTCACTCAGGAACAACCAACTACATCGGGTGGTGCAGGCAACTCCTAAACAAACAACAATGCATCATCGGGAGGGTAAAGGAATAACTGGCGCGGAGGAAGGAACAACAATGATAATAACAATAATAACAATACAAGAAGTCGGATGCAGTACGATTCGAAAGGCCGACCGATGATCCGATGCAGAGCCTGTAGCCAATGGGGGCACTTTGCCCAAGACTGTCCGAAGGAGGTGGCAGCACAACAATTTTGCAAATGGTGCGGATCGGGAGACCACGAGGAGGCCAATTGTCCAAAAATAGGCGTGAACGGTTGGACATAGATGAAGCGATGGAGGAAGAAAGAATACTAGCCGTTACCCGAGCACAAAAGAAACAAGCTACGTACTCGGACCCCTGCACTAAGAAGCAGAGGGTACAAGAAGCAAGAGAGGAAATCGAAAGGGAAATACGAGCTCGGAGAGAGACACGAGGTGACAAGTACTTCTCGTCGGCCGGAGGCAGAGGAGAACATACTGAGACAAGCTTAACATGGAAGTATCGGTAAGAGTTCAAGACCTCCACACAATGCCTCAATTGAGGACAGCCTGGTTGGGCACTCTCTCCCAACCTAGTGCCAACACCACCCAACACGCAGATGTTCCTGGCGGGTCCACGATGGATCCCATGTTGCTGGCAGTAAACATTGGCAAACACCCGATCGTTGTTGAGATGGGCATTCTGGGGACCCTCCTGATGGATACCATCGTCGATGGCGGGTCAGGAGTAAATGTCCTTCTGGAGGAAACATGGAAGAAGCTTGGGAAACCAACACTGTGGCCTCCTACTTTCAACCTCTTGGGAGCAGACCAACAGGGAATTAAACCCCTCGGGACGTTGATGGCGCAACAAGTCACAATTGGCATGCAACCCTTCGTGCTGGACTTTGTGTTGATCCCACTTAGGAAGAAGGGGTATGATGCGATTCTTGGCAGAGGGTGGCTTTTGGCGGCGAGGGTTACACACAATTGGAAAAAGAACACCCTCACAATGGACAAAGGAAGCCGGAAGTTTGTCATCGACCTTAGGACACAAATGGTGAGCGAGGAGCTTGCGTCTTCTTCAGAGTCTGAGTTTGACGACGAAAGTAGTCGAATGGACGAAGGGAAGCGCCGCATGGAATCCAACGAAGAAGGGGTTTTGGAGCTGGAGGAATGCTCCGAGGACAAGACAGGATTGATGAACGAACTCTTCCATTGGCATATGGAAGATTACGAATTATTCCATAGTTACAAGCTCCAGGTGGAGGTGGAGCAAACAGCCGACAAGGAAGTATTCCCGCCGGCGTATGAAGAATATAACGAGGGGGAAGCCCAAGTGAACGAAACCTCGACACACAAGTTTGATGCAGAGAGACCCACGAAGTATGAGGAACCATCCCTGAAGGTGATGAATCTTGGAGATGAGGCAAACCAACAGAACATACTTGTAGGGGATGACTGGAACCCCGTTTTGAAGGCGGTTGCATTTAAAAAATTTATGGAATACAAGGACGTATTCACGTGGATCTATAAGGACCTCAAGGGCATACCATCGGAATTGTGTGTGCACCAAATTCCTCTAGTACCTAGAGCCGTACATGTACGAAAGAGGTCGTACAAGATTAACAAAAACTATGCAGTAAGGGTAAATGATGAGATCGAGCGTATGCTCGAAGCGGGGATCATCTTTAAAGTACAAACAAGTCAATGGGTGTCCCCCATAGTTATCTCCCTGAAGAAAGAAGCCAACCAGATTAGAATCTACGTCGACTTCAGGTGCTTGAATGCGGTAACCATCAAAGATTCGTTCCCTATACCATTCACAGATACCATCTTGGAGGAGGTACTCGTTCATGGACAAGTTTTTCGGATACAATCAGATATCCATCGCGGAGGAGGATAAGTTGAAAACAACCTTCATGGTGGAGGACAGAGTGTACACCTACAACTAGATGCCCTTCGGTTTGTGTAATGCACCCGCAACTTTCCAGTGGATAATTCTCCACATCTTCGATAAGATGTCCGTCGGAAACTTCAGAGCCTTTCTAGATGATTGCTCCATATTCAGCGGGGAGGATACGCATCTGACGACGCTCGGGGAGTGTATGGAAAGGTGTCAGAAGGTAAGGCTGGCACTGAACCCGAAGAAGTGTCAGTTCATGGTGTCGCAGGGAAAGTTGTTGGGGCACATAGTTTGCAAGGTCGGACTGAAGAGGGATCCTAACAAGGTCCGTGTGATTTTAGAGATGGAGCCTCCAACAGACATCACAGGAGTAAAGTCATTTCTCGGCCACATCGGTTTTTACTGGCAGTTCATAAAGAACTTCGCCCAAGTCTCTTATCCCCTAGACAGGCTGACGCGAAAAGGAGAACCCTGTGTATGGGGTACAGAACAGGGTGCCTCTTTTGAAGGATTGAAGACGAGGTTGCTCAACGCACCAATTTTGACATATCGAAATTGGGACTAGCAGTTCCACGTTCACATGGATGCCTCAAATTTCACAATTGGTGCAACCTTGGCCCAAGTAGGCGATCATGGCCTAGATCACCCCATTTATTTCGCCAGTCGATTGTTGTCAAGGGTAGAGAAGAATTATAGTACCACCGAGCGGGAGGCCCTCGGGATGGTGTATGTCGCGCAAAAGTTCAAGCATTACCTACTGGCAACACCATTCACGTTCTACGTGGACTACCAGGCATTAATGTACTTGGTCAATAAGCCCATCATCCAAGGCAGGGTGAGCAGATGGTTGTTGTTGCAGGAATTCACCTTCACGATCATTGTACGACATGGGAAAAGCCATGTGATCGCGGACCACCTCTCTCGACTCAAGTCTGGGAAACTGCCAGAGGCAATCAACGACAACTTCCCCGACGCACACCTGTTTCACATTGCCATCTTGTCGGTGTGGTATACAAGCATAGGGGAGTACCTCTCAACATCGTAGTTTCCGAAGGATATGCCGCCTGGCAAACGACAAAAACTGGTGCTCAGGAGTAGAACCTTGCAGTTAACAAATGGACTATTGTATAAAATGAGACCTAACCACGTACTCCGAAGGTGTGTCATGGAAGAAGAGGTTCTGAGTGTTCTCAGAGAGGCACACGAAGGGCAAGCAAGAGGGCACATGGGGTCGGACACAATGGCAGGGAAGGTGCTGTTAGCAAGGTTGTGGTGGCCCACGTTGCACAACAACGACAGGGAGTGGGTCGTAGGATGTGACACTTGCCAAAGGGTCGGGAAACCATTGAAGAGGGATTTCATGCCTTTGAATCCTTCCCATGCCCAGAAACTTTTCAAACGATGGGGCCTGGACTTTATCGGACCTCTCAAGGTGAGTAGGGCTCAGAGGTGTCGGTACATTGTGGTGCCCACGGAGTACATGACAAAGTGGGTGGAGGCACAGGCCCTACTGGACAACTCAGTCCTCAGTACAGCGAGATTTATATACGAGCAGATCATAAAAGGTATGGTATACCCATCTAAATGACGAGCGACAGAGGGTGCCACTTTGTAAATCATGTCATCTGATTGTTGACGACGGAATTCAAAATCTTCCACTCCTTGTCCAGTCTGTATTACCCTCGAGCCAATGGTCAGGCGAAGACCACAAACAAGATACTCATGTCTGTGATTTATAAGTCCTGTGGGGTGGAGAAAGAGGACTAGGAAGAAAAATTACTCTCCGTGTTGTGGGTTTACCAAACAACATATAAGGTAACAACCAGACAGACGCTCTTCCAGTTGATGTACGGGCAAGAAGCAGTTGTCTTCGTGGAGTTTATGGTGCCAAGTTTAAGGATAGCAATCGAGAATAGGCTGGGGAATATCGAGAAACTTTGGTAGAGATTGTACAATCTAAACAAGCTTGATGCGCGTCAAATGATGGCGCAGTGGGCTACGAAGGTCGCGCAATTGAGGCGGAAGGCCTTGCACGACAAGCATCTCAAGCGCGTTCGGACAGCTGGTATTAAAGTACAATGGAAAAAACGAGATCAAGCCAAGAAAATTTAAAGTGAAATGGCTAGGGCCGTATAAAGTCCAGGAGGTCGGCGACAATGGTGCAATTAAATTATGGACATTGGACAGAATGGAGGTCCCCGATGCAGTGAACGGGTCCAAGTTGAAGGCATACCAGGAAAGGTGACGGAGGGACGACCCAGTTCACGCCGGCGGGCCTAGCCAGACATATGTAACTCAAAGAAAAAAATTTAAAAAAAGAGACATCAGAGACAAATCGTACGGTGGCACCACCATGCGACGGCGACACCGTCGGTGGAGCCACCGCCAGTGGAGCCACCGAACAGTGGGACCACCGTGCGGTGGTCACACTGAACAACGACAACACTGTCAAAGGAGCCACAGCCAATGGAACCACCGTGCGGTGGTCACATCGAGGGTGGGACCACTGTACGGTGGGGTCACCGTGCGGCACATAAAGCCGTGCCCTCCATTCGAAGGTCAAATAAAAAAATAGGAAGCCGCCGCGGCAAACGAAGAAATTGACTTCGCCAACCAAAACAAAAACACACACGACCACAGGGAGAGTAATAACGCCGATCGTAGGGAGAAGGGGAGGGAAGAAGCCACAAGGAGGAATCGTACGACAATTATTCAGTTATTTGGAGGGTGCATTCAAAAGACAAAAAGCCAAAACGGTTACAGATAAATGGACTCAACAAGAAAGCGACGCTGGAAAGCACAGTTGCAGACATAGGCAAGTAGTTTGAGAAAGAGCATGGATAAAAACGCTCAAGTGTTACCCTTGGGAGTAAAAGTTGCAGGGAGAATGGATGCCAATTCCTGCGGCAAGCAGAAGTTGAGGCCTAAGGTTCTGATGGCGCTGACTCCTCAGATAGATCCAATTACAACATAGACAGTTGTGTTTGAGGGTTTGAATGGGTTGAATGTTGGAAGTGGTGGCAAGATACACCCAACAATGATTTGGTAAAGAGAAGTTTGCGGACCACGCAAGTGCAATGGGCAATACAGATGCCTGTATTTTGCATTAAGGACTACGAAAGTGCACTGCGAACTATGATTGCGACCTTCAACAGACATTCCCGAGTGAACACATTGCCCTACCCTTGGGCGAGACGTGAGGGTTGCATTCACGGCGACAGAGTTTACAATGGTGTTTGGCATACCAGGATGCAATGGAAGCAAGATTGATATGAAGGCAAGGAAGATGTCGAGGGAAACAAAGGACTATTGGATTAAACTGCTATCCAAAAGCCTCACACCTGCAGAGCTCCATTCAGTGGTGAAGGCATCAAAAGGACGGGGGATGAAGAAGTCCTTCATTGCAGAAGGGCATTGGCGCTACATTATGGATGTTGTAAAGAGTAGACTTACGGGGTCAAGTCGTGCTTTTGATATCGCGCTTCCCCAAATCGTGTTGATGAATGGTATAATATATGATTGGGCTACGTTATTGGCTGAGCGAATGCACGAATTCATGACCCTGCAGAATAAGACATTTTATATGCTGCACTACGCCATTGGCCTGTTTTTGGATGCCACACGCACAACTTCCCGCCGACCGACTGGAGGTGACACCTGACCCCTTGATGCCTGGCGAGCCACCCATCATGTGCTAGAGACACTTGGACATATTGACAGGTCAAAAAGTGCTTCCAGGACAGAAGCGACGGAGGCAAGCATTTCAGGGTCCGAGTCAGAGGGCGTCGACAGTGGCCGAGAGGAGACGTCTAAGAGCTCCAGTGACTCAGACGAGGAGAACAGTCAGACAGCTGCGGATGATCCTATGGAGGTGGTCACAATGGCCTCTCTACCTACACCCGCACCCACACAGGTTATGTTTACCCGACCGGTACTGTCTACCACAACACACTTGATCCTGACGACAATATGTGCGCCCTCCATCCCTGGGTTCGGGCAGTCGAGGCAGCCAGTGATGATGACCCCAACAGTGCCAGAGGTAGAGGCATTGCCTTCGATGGAGGTAGTTGTGGGACCCTCGACGGTCACTATGGCAGAGGTAGTGGATGAGTCCATCCCTGAGGAGTTGGATTGTGGAGATGTGCCTGGAGGTGAGATGGAGCAGGTCTGTCAGGAGGAGCCTCCAGAGGTGAGGGAAGGCCAAGTTCATTTGGAGGTGGTTGGGACCGATGCAGTGGTCACCATTGATGCCAGGTTATTGGATGACCACCCACCTGCAGCTTATCCTTCTTCCATCGAGGCTATGAGCACTTGGCTCAATAGGCGCTTCTAGATGACACCCTTAGCACCAGTTGGAGCGACAATTCTCTCTCCCCGACGGGATGTGCTCCCGGAGGTGATCAACTTGGAGGTCGAGGCCTCACTTGTAGGGGACCACACTAAGCACTTGGCAGTGGAGGACCGTGCAATGGACTTGGTAGAGGAATCAGTCGTGCACTTGGTCGTCGAGGGTACAGTAGTCACCATGGGGTTGCCTGGGCCTAGGGAGCTCATTGGACCTTTGAAGCCTCCGAGGGAGCCCGTCAGGGAGGACATTGAGGCCTACTTAGCAGACATGGTTGTACGAGCACGTAGGGTGGTGGCTTCTGCCCAATCTCGGGCTCTAGAGAGTGTTGCTGAGGATTTGGAGCGGTTACTATCCTTTGTGAGAGTTGGTTGCCCCACAGCCTTTGCAGCTTGTTTTGAGTCTGGCGGATGGTCAGCCAGAGAGACCATGGAGATGTTGAACGCATGAGCAGTCAGTGAACCAGTGGTGGAGAGCGGAGTGGAGGCTCTTGTCCAACAGGTAGAGGAGGCCTTCAGGGAGGGCTATTACACCCTGAGGTGTACGAAGCATATTTCCACAGGGCATGAGGCTGCTCGGGTGGCCGCACAGAGAGCTTGGGAGGAGATGGCCACACAGTAGGGGCAATCGAGGGTGATTTGGCTTGTCGTACACAAGTTGGCTCGCCAGAAGGCAGCTTGGGCAGCAGAGAGAGCGGAGATGGTGGCTCAGTTGGAGGCCCTCTGGACTGAGAGGGTAGCTTTGGCAGCTTCTATCTTCTCTAAATGTTAGCAGATACCTATAAACATGAGTATGCAAGCATGGCGCTTTGGTGTTCAACCATGTGGAAGTAGCATAGCCTGCCATCGAGTATATAACGTAGGATGCCCTCTGGAACTCAGAGCTTGCTCAGCTTTTGTCAATTGTTTATGCATACTGATACAATCACTAAGGCTGAACAATCATTGTGTCCCTTCCCATTGCATACGGTATTCATAATATAGAACCTCCATGGCTTGAACTATTAACTTCCTCTTGGGCTATGATCCAAGAGAAGAGTCTAATCATGACTGAGGATTCATCTTTGAGTTCACCTCTACTTAGGGTTTTAGGTAAATTTGACTTATTTTCCTTTGACCATCTCTTATCAATTTGTTTTTGACAATCCACTAGATTATTCTTCCAAGCTTTTTCACATTCACCCAATTCCATTTCAAGTGATTTTTCATGCAAAAGCATAGAAAATGTTGACTTGATCTCATCTGATTTGAGAGTGCAAAAAAGTTGTACATCCATTGACTTGATTCCTCTCTTCTTAGAATCGTAATGTTTGACACAAGCTAGACTATATTCTAGGTTTTTTACGGCAAACAGGAATGATATTGCTTGGATGAGACCACTATCTATCCACCTCTTGGTCACATTGCTTCCATCTTTTACTCTCCATTCAAGGTTGAAATCCTTCGGGCAAATATGACACAAGTCTATTCTTGCACTTCCAGGATATTCTTGAATCAAGATGGGAGACACCTCCTCAAGGAGATATAAGTATGGCATCTTAGAAGTGTAAAAATTACTGATTTGATCTTCTTTGAAGTGTACCACACAAAAAATGCTTGTTGAAAAAACTGCCCTTTGCCTGATCTTGACTTGAATTCGCAGATATTGAGAGAAGAATGGAAATTTTTGAAGGAGATAAAATGCTTATATGTCTGATATGATTGCTGTTATGACTGATTTATCCTTGGAATCAATCTTCTGCTAATATCAAAACTGCTGATTTGACCCCAAAATGGCCAGATAATGGTAGGAGTATTTGAAGAAAAAAGACTCTTGTTTGCTGATAAATGCCTGATTTCTCTTTAAAAAAAATGTTACCCTACAAGCTGCTCTTGACTGTCAAAAACCCTGCAAAAATGAAAAATGCTGCTCCTGCTGTTTACTACTGCCACCTTATCCTAGAGAACAGAATATAATGACTCCTTGACAGCTATTTAAGCACAAGCTTCACTTCCACTTGAGCACCAACCCCTCCAAAGATATCTACTCTCTTCCCTTCAGTAAGAGCTGTTATTAAAAAAAAGGACTAATGTTGAGTATAGCGAAGGGGTTTTTATTTACACAACATTTGATTTTAGATTAAAAGGTGATTTCTTTTCAGAGGTGATGCTTCCTTCTACAAATAGAAAACTTATCTTTTATTGGAGTTGAGTATACTGTCTCCTATTAATAACCTTTTCTCTTTGTTTTAAAAAGAACTAGCTCTCTATTTTAGGCTCCAGAATTTATCCATAGAGGTTTCCCTTTTGAGTATTAAAAGTCACTACTCTTTTGACAATTCCCACCTTCATTAATAGAGGATTTGATCCTATTTGAAACTGGTCAGCTGCTTCTATCTTGTTAATAAAACTTCTTCACATTTGCTGAAATCCAGTCAAGTATGATAAGGTGTGCCCTTTCCAATTAAAGTTTAGACTTGAAACAACATAATCCCCTTTGTGAGGCACACACTCCACCAGGTGCACAGCTAAATGTTGTGTTTTTCATTTGAATTTGTATCCACAACATTCCTTAAGTGACACATGTCCTTATCCTCCAGGTGCACACCGTGTTTACCCTCGTGGGGTAACAGAGACTATTTGCATACAGAAACCTCCAAGTGCACACTGTGTTTACACTCGTGGGGTAACAGAGACTATTTGCATACAAAAAGTAAAGTGCTTAACAGAGAAAGTATAGAGGACATAACAGCATTATATTCATAGATTGATCACCATGTACAAATGTAATTCCGCATATCATAATCAGCCCCTCCTTGCTGGAAGAGAGAAATGCATACATATAGTGTCTGAGGGATGCGAGGTGAACCGTCACATCCGTGTAACTCCCTTGGACGAACCAACCGTTTAACTACCCATTTACCCAACAACGTCATCCCCCCAAAAAAGAAAGTCGTCTCCGGATGACAACATACAAAATGGAGATAATGCCCATTACATAACATAAAGAAACCAGCTAAGAGGAAGTGGAAGGGGGCACCCTGGAGCTGACGGTTGGGACGCAGAAGGGTTCAATTTCCTCTGCAACTGATACACCTGCTGAGTACAGATATCTAGATCCGCCTATACCTGGGAGTTGGCCTCGACAGCTTCCTTGAGCATTAAGGTAACCTCCTGCAGTTCAGCCTCCTTGTGAGTGCATGCCTCCTTGACCTTGGCTAACTGTGCCTCAACTACATCCTTACCAGTTGTGGCTGCCTCTAACTGTGCCAAAAACACTGCATGCTCTGCCTCCCAAGCGGCCTGCTGAGTGGCTAGCTGGGTAGCTATCTCCTCCCGAGATCTCTCCGCGGCTACCCGAGCCTCCTCTCTAGCCTCCTCCGCACGTCGTGTCTCCAACATCATCTGCACAAGCCGCCTGCCTTTATCAACCACATTTGTAAGAGAGTCCAATACGTCGCCAAATCGTCGCCCAGCATATCATCTGTCGGCTCTCCCTCATCTTTCTGGACCATGGCCTCTACCCGTACTGGAGAGCATCGTCCCTCTGCTCCCCACCTCTTGCATTTCCCTGTTGAATGCATAATGGTTTCTTCTTTGTCGTTATGCAATATAAAAATAACTGCTATTGAATCCCTAACTGTCTCGATGTTTTTGTATGGTTGCCCTACGTTTCGTACAGTCGTACGGTCCAAATTCTTGACTACTCAATCTCGTCCACGGTGGGTCTCCAACAATGTCCGTACAGTGTATGGATTTCTATGTTGACTTCTCCTTACAAATGTTTTCCCTCATCCTCAATAACTATACGGAATGTATATGCAATGGTTACCCTCAGTTTGCCTGCGTACGGAATAATGAAATATAACCACGCCGTCTCCATACGGTGTAGGGTCTTTTCACTCGAACAATCTGCTCTTTTCCTGCCGTATGGTTTTGTACGCATTCCTTTGCTAAAAATTTTTGTTTTTGTTTGGTCTCTCCGTACGGCGTCCCTTCATGAAATCTGCTGCACAGTGAAGACCGTACAATCTTATATCCTTGTTTTCCGTACGATCATCATACGGTCTGTCTTTTTCTTTTTTATCATTTTCCGTACAGCCTTTTAATTTTTATTTTTATTTTTATTTTTTAAATTTTGTTTAAAAAATTTTAAAAGAAAATTCAAAATTTTTTCCCGTCTGTACAGTCGTATGGATCCGTACGGCATCAGACTGTACGGCACTGTACGGATTTTTTTAATCTTTTTTTTAAAACAAAATTTAAATTTTTTTAGATATTTACTTTTCGCTGGTTGGGTCCCACGCCTTCTGGCCGTTCGTGATATATTTTCAGCTTCGACCTGTTGACTGCGTTCGGAATCACCTAACTGTCGAGTGTCCATAACTTCACTGTCCCATTCGCGGCAACTTCCCAGATTTTATATGGGCCTAGCCACTTTACTTTGAATTTGCCAAGTTTAATTTCATTTCGCCCATTAAACTTCAATACCAACTGATTGGGCGTAAACTTCATCCGACAAAGGTGCTTGTATTTTCTCCGTTGTTGTGCAACCTCAGTTGCCCATTGGGCTATCATTCTTCTTTCATCTAATTTATTGAGAGTGTGCAACCGCTCCCTCAAGCTTTCCATGTCACTGAGTCTGTTTTCAATGGCGATCCCAAGGCTTGGAACCATAAATTCTATAGGAACCACGGTCTCTCGCCCGTAAATTAGGAGAATAAAGATTTTGAAGGCTGTGGCCTTCCACTCAGGATTCCAATCGTCGCCGACAAGAATGATCTTAGGTTCCTCTTCCTTGCCCAGATTCATTGGTTTGACAGACAACTTCTTATACTCTTCGCTTACTTTCGCATCCCCTTGTATTCATCGTACTCCAGGGGAAATGTTTTCGATTCTTCCTTAATACTTAGTACATTCTTTCCATTCAGAAGAGTTCGTAGTCCTCTATTTGCCAGTGGAAGAGACCCTTCATGGAGTCGACGTCATCTCCCAAACACTCTTCCAATTCTAAGATGCCTTCTTCGTTAGGTTCCATACAACTCCTTCCTTTATCCCTTCGGTCCTTCTCACCGTCAGATTCTGAGTCTGAAGAAGAGGCTATCTCTTTGCTCACCATCTGGGTGTGAAGGTCGATGGTGAACTTCCTCCCCCCATTCTCCATCGAGAGGGTGTTTTTCTTCCAATTGTGGTTTACCTTCGCTGTGGCCAGCCACCCTCGACCCAGAATGGCATCGTAACCCTTCTTTTTCAAAGGTATCACCACAAAGTCTAGTACAAATGGTTGCGAGCCAATGGTGACCCGTTGTGCCATCAGCATTCCGAGGGGTTTGATACCCTGTTGATCGATACCCAATAAGTTGAAGGTTGGGGGCCACAATGTTGGCTTGCCCAATTTCTTCCATGTCTCCTCCGGAAGGATGTTCACTCTTGACCCTCCGTCCACTATAGTGTCTGTCAGGATGGTGCCAAGGATGCCCATCTCGACGATTTTCGGGTACCTGTCGTTGTTTACAGCAAGTATCATCGGGTCAGTTGCAGACCCTCTGGGGATGTCCATACGTGTGGTATTTGGCTACGTGGCCAAGTTCTCCAACAACGTCGTTCCCAAGTGAGGCATGGTGTGAAGGAGATCCTGGAGTTTCATTGGTACCTCTACATGTAGCAGTTGTCTCAAAATGTTTTGTTTTGTCTCCCTCCGGCCCGAGGTGGTGGCCATCTCCCATGTTTCTTTTTGTGCCTTGATCGCCTTCTCTATTTCTTCCTTAGCCTCCTGTGTCTGTTGTTTTTCTGTTCGAGGGTTCAGATATGTGGTTCCCTCGATGTTGAGACAGTTGACCCCGGATTTTGGGCAGTTGGCATCCTCGTGGTTACCAGGACCACACCAGCGACATTGCTTCTACAAAGTGTCGCCCTTGTCGCAGTCCCTTGCAAAGTGGCCCCACTGATTGCAAGCTCGGCACTGGATCATCGGCCGACCCTTGGAGTCATATTGTATTCGACTCCTAGTGTTGGTGTTGTTATTGCCCTTCTGCCACCGCGTTGGTTACCTTTGTACCCGCCTGAGGATGCGTTATTGTTAGTCTTCGTCGTCCCCGATGTAGATGGTTGCTCTTGGGTAAATAGCACTTATTGATTCCCCACTTTCATGTTGTATGGGCATTCCTTGGTGGAATGGCCCATGATCTGGCAAATGTCACAAAATGCCTTTTTGGGACACGACCCCTTCGTATGGCCGCTCTCCTTGTAGTCCGTACACCACATGTCATCTTCCCCCTTGTTGGTACCCCCTTTCATGGTCTTGAATTCCATCATTCTCTCCATGTCCTTTTGGAGTGCCATGACTTTTTTCTTCGACTCGCCATCACTGCTACTGTCATCGTCTGTTGTGTCATCTTCGTCAGAAGAGGACTTGCTTCTTTTCTTCTTGGAGGTCTTTTATTCGCTCTCCAAGTCCATCGCCCGATTATAGGCATCTTCATATGAGGTGGGGGACACTATCTTCATTTTCCTTCGTAGGTTAGATTTCAAGCCCTCCATGTACCATCTTTTCTTCTAGCCATCCATTTTTCTGACTAACTCCTTCAGTCGGCGACTGTAGGCCCGCACAGTCTGCTTGCCTTGTTTGGTGTCGTATATCTCTGAAACAATTTCATTGTCATCCCTCAGGAGTCGAAACTCCTTCTGGAATTCTTTCTTGAATTCGTCCCGAGTGGTCACCTTTGTTTTGTCCACATCAGAGTACCAGTCGATGGCTACCCCTCTGAGTGTGGCGGGAAACTGTTTCACCCATTCTACCTGGTCGGCGACTCCATTCGCAGACCAGATTGTTTCGCACGTACGACAATGTCGTACTGGATCTTCCTTTCCATCTCCGTGGAATTTTGGCAACTTCTCCTTGTTGGTCGTCATTGGGGTGGGTTGTGTCACCCGCGGTTAATTTTGTGTTTGTGCTTGTGCACCACTTGTGCCAACACCTGTACCCGCGTTGGTGGTGTTCGTGGTATTGATAACTGGCACTTGCACTTGTGCCTGAGTATTTGTTGGTACCCTGGTGTGTGGTGTCATTGGCCCAAACAAAGGTTCCTAACTGTCGGATGGTTGTGCTTCAGTGGCACCTTCGGTCGTACGGTCTCCCCTACGACGATTGTCTGTACCTTCAACTTGGGTCTCCGTACGTGGTGTAAGAGGTAGATTCGTAAACAGGGCTCTAGTTTCCTCTAGTAAGGCCCTCCTTAGCCTTGTCTCTTCAAGCAACTCTTCGCTGCTTTGCACCCTCCGATGCTCTGGCAAAGTGTACGGCTCTCCTTCGACTGTGCACCTTCCGTAACACTCCTGGGGTCCCCTTTGGTCAACCCTCCAACAAGTTGTTCCGCGGCAAGTTGCCTCAACCTTCGTTAGCGTTCTATTTGTTGCTCAAAGGTTAAAGCCTTCTGTGCTGCCTCCCACTCATCGTTTGGTGCCTTCTTATTCCTGTCTTTATTTAAAAGATTGGGCATCAAAACTTAACGCAAACTCATTATAATTGTTTATACAGTGTCCTATGCTTTTTAACCTTCAGATGTTAAAACTCCCTATGATGGACGCCGCAACTGGCAGACCCATTATGTCCGTGCACCATCCAGTCTTTTCCCTTCCCAAGTATGTCCCGGCAACATCACCAAATGTTTACCCTCGTGGGGTAACAATAACTATTTGCATACAGAAAAGTAAAGTGCTTAACAGAGAAAGTATAGAGAACATAACAACATTATATTCATAGATTGATCACCATGTACAAATGTATTTCCACATATCATAATCAGCCCCTCCTTGCTGGAAGAGAGAGATGCATACATATAGTGTCCGAGGGGATACAAGGCGAACCGTCGCATCCGTATAACTCCCTTGGACAGACAAACCGTTTAACTACCCAACCCGACAACACACTGTTGTATTGAACCTCAAAATCTTCTATCATGTGCAATTTCTCTGCCCCACATGCACCCTGAAGCTAAGCATTAGAATCCAATGCCTTCAAAACAAATCTTCTCTCTAAAGTGCACACTTCTTACTAGGCGCATGCTTTTATTCATGCCTTCAGCTTTTTGAATTCAAACAGAAATCTCTCTGATGTGGCAGCATCTGGTCATTGATTACTTAAAATTATTTTTGGATCGAAGTTTCTTTGTACATGTGCATCCCTATGCCCCAAGTGTGCACCTTTGAATAGGTTGTCTCCTATTAATGAGCCTTGCAAACTGTGTGCTTCATCCATGCCTTTGAACATCTGAATTAGATAGAAAATTGACCTTGCCAAAGCATGTGCCCTTGGTCCAGGCACACACCCATGTTCATGTTTTCAGTTTTGAACCTCTATCATGCGTACATGTCCCAATCAAACGCGCACTTGTAGCCCATACTCTGACCTTTTCTTACTCAATTGCGCACCTCTTTCATACCCAAGCTTAAATGCGCTACTCATATATGCAATTAGAATTTCCTTTAATAGGTGCATTCTGAAGCAAGCTGATTACTGTCTGCATTTTGGTTCATGTTAGCCTTTTTCTTTTTTTTCTGAAATTGGACTTCAATTTCCTCTCACAGGAATGCATGCCCCATAAGGGCATCAATAAACTTCCTTTTGTGTGAGTCTTTCCTTCATAAGGGTGCAGACTATTACAAGATAATGCTTGAAATTCTGATCTCTTTTCTATATTAGATGCACATTTGATCTCAACCTTAGCAGATTTCTCCCATCAACCTCAGTTTCTTTGACAAGATGGATGACTACAAGAGCTCCTTTTTATGGTGCGAGGAATATAAAGAAAAGGACAAGGACAAGGACAAGAAAACATAACTTACACTCAAGAAAGTTAACAATTTTAAGCTTGTATTTGACACCCAACGAATTTTTCGAATAGGTTCAACACAGCTAAACACAGCTAGGTTAAAAAGTATGTTAACTAACACTTAAGTTTAATTTTAATTTTTAATTTAAGCTTACTAAGTTAAAAGGTTATAAATACTGTCCATGCAGATTTGTGGTAGGAAGATTGTGGAGCAAAAACACCTATTGTTCGATACCTTGTCATCTACATGTGGTCCTAGCCCTATAGTGCTCCTAGAAGTGAGTGCAGTTGGAGCATATTTGAGACCATTCACATAAAAAAATGCAACAATTTGACCCAAAAGCACCTGAATGTCCTTGTCTTTGTGTATTATGACCATCTACGCACCAAAAAGGTGGAGTAGAAGACATGAAGCTATTGATTCAGATGACATTAATCCATATTCAAAATGGATAGTTGAGGATATGGAGGCCATAATATTGATTCAGATGACATTAATCCATATTCAAAATGGATAGTTGAGGATATGGAGGCCATAATTTTTATAAATGAGATTGCTGATTTTGCAGGGGAAGCAGCAAAATAAATAGAAGTTGTAGAAACACATGAGGAAGCAGAACATGATGCATCAATAGGGGATTGATTCAATGTGTATAATATGCTTGAGGTTGAGGATGATAGTATTCCTCAAAAAGAATCATTACCTATGTTTTTGGATTCCCGAGTCCTAGTCGCATATCGAACTGATCTGAGTATCGATCCCATAATGGAAGCGGATCAAGTTCGCCCAAGGTCCAATCCAAGAATTTTGGGTTCCCCATGGAACCTTCTATGAATCACCATGAGGGGGTGATGAGAAACTGGGCTCTAAGACTTGAGTGTGCTGACTTGGACGTTATTATCGCCCACCTCACCAAAAATCTCTTTGATGAGGTAACTTCTACATATGACATGGCTAGTGGAAGTGGCATTATATCTCATTGTGGTTCAAACAAAATTGAACCAAATGTTGACTTTGATACTCTCAATGAAGAGTAATATGAAGATTATTGAATATTGATAGTAATTTTCATCATAGTTTTCAAACTCAGACTCAAATAGTTACTCAACAAGCCCAAAATTCTCAACTCGATAAAAACCCATCAAGAACTCGATGAAGACTTGGAAGAAACCAAGGTTTATTTGAAGGGACGAATGCAAGGTTTGAAACATTTCTAGAAAACATACTTGTGAAAAACGCATCCTGTCCTGACATGTTTTAACTTGCATTTTGACCTCCCCAACATGTTTTAACCCACGTTGGCACATTTCAATCCCGCGTCGCAATTTATTACCCCGGAATCACATGAAACCAATGAGTTTTCATCTTAAATCTAGCAAATTTTTCTTCTACAGAGACTCATGAGTTAAAACTAAGAGTCCTCACCTACCTGAAAAATTTGAGTACTCAACAACTCAGAGAGTACTCGTAGGGTTTTCTATCGACGATTTCCATTGTGTGTTGACATTTGATAAGTCTATAACACGAACTTGAGAGTTTTTTCATTTTTGCAAATTATGAGGTGTTTAAATATTTTATTTAATGGCAATAATGAGTATCACTACTTTTATATTTTATAATTTTAAAATGTTTAATATATATGCTATACAACAGTATTGTACCCTACAAGCAACATTACTCTCTTAGAAACAGTGTTACCCCACGTTTCCAGGACGAGGATGACACGGGACGGGGGGACGGGTTTCCGGGACGGCAAATTTTTTTGCCGATTTTGGGGACGGCAAAGGGGACGTCTATGTAAATATAGGGAAATTTCCAAATATATAAGGAAATTTGCAAGTATACATTATATTCATATGAAAATATGGACACTGCATGTCATTTAAACATCATATAACCTTAACATACAACATTTCAATGCCATTTAGTAAATACTCAAAGTAAATAGTAACATTTCAATGCCATTTCAATTCATCGTCGGATTGTCAATATGCATATGCTAACAAAAATATAAGTTTAACATAGAAACTAAGAAAAGTAAAACTAAAAATGCCCAAAGGCTTAGGTGCTACCATAAAGTTTCATCATCATGTTCACAGTTCAACATAAAAATAAAAATATAGAAAATAAAAAATGAAGCACACTGTTGCTCCTATTCTTCTGTTGCCAACATGGGATCAAAATCAGAGTCCTCTGAGGCACTGCCACTATCATGTTGCACTGGAAATGTACTCTCATCCAATGGAACCCCAACCAATCCCGGTGTTGTCTCCTCCTCGTCAATCTGGGCCACATCTTCAAGATCAACATCCCATCGTAAAGTTGGAGTCTGCCTATACTCTGGAGTCTGACGATCCTGAAGTCGAAGAGCACTATGCACAGCCACTAGCTTCTCCGCTCGTCTAGAGGTAAGTCTATTCCTCTTGAGGGAGTGGATAAAGCCATATGTAGACCAATTC
>MU226935.1:456397-500049 GCA_018584345.1 Thuja plicata
AATTTAAAATCTATCACTTATACAAAATAAGCTTATACTTTAGGCGATCGACCAGAAAAGATCATTCTTATATTGACATTGGAAGAACACGGAAGACTGCTCACAACGCTACTGAAAAACCAAGGACACCACCCAAAACTGGAAACCAGAAAACAAGACGTAAAGCGAAAAAGAGAAAAACAAGAAAGGACTTTGACGTTTAGTTAGAAGATAGAACAATCAAAATCAAGAGATGACTGATTCCATTGAAAAATATTCCTTCCATAACATCGACACGCCTAGAAAAAAACTCCTAGCAATCAACTGAGAATTGCGTAGGGTTGCCCCAATTTTGGGGAATGCAAAATTGAGGACAACACTCACCCAAGTACGTTTCATATCCTCAAACAACACATTAATCTTGGAATACTCTTTATCTAGGATGGTGGTTCGTAGCTTATGATCACCTGGGGGTGAATGAGGGGCTCATAGTCATTATATCTGTGACCATTTGTTTGAAATAAGTGGAACGGGCCACGTGAAATGGGATACCATTAGCAAAAAAGAATCTACCAATGGATGACTCTGTGTTTTCCTTTGCCTGTGCATTAAACATACTTTCCACTAATGCCTTCTCACCACTATTAATCTTCCTCTTCCCTCTTGTCTCAATAGGGCTGCTGTAGTACAATGGCAGATGTCATAGGCCTACATGACTGTGAGTGTGCAGTTGCACTAGATAAAGGTGATGTCATTGACATACCTTGTGCCCCCATTTCAGCCTCTAAGTGCAATCTTTGACATTCTATTTTTTCCTCATCAATCAAATGAGGACAAGCTATAACTCCATGGCATGCAATACCTAAAAAGTGTGACTTCACCCTTGTATGGCTGCCCCTAAAATCATCTTCGCAAATATGGCAATCCCATACCCTAGTCCCTCCTGCATTCTTTTTCTTTTCAGCCCTAGCTGTGACATATTGGAGAAGAGGTTTTTTTTTGTTGAAGGGGCCCTTTGCATATTTGCTCATGATTGTTGAAGGGCATTTAAATTTATCAATTTTTTGTTGCTCACTACTAGCTTCAACACTAAAACTATCACCCCCCAAATGCTCTTCATCACTACTACTATCCCCACTGCTGCTCATTGTGCTTAGTTTTGAGATTTAAGAATGCAATGAACTGGGACAATGAAAAAAATAAAATAAAATCAGACTTTCAAGCTTTCATATTGGTAAAAAAAATGAAAAATGGAAGCATAAACTTTCACACTTGTTGCATAATGTAGGAAGTTTAAACCCTTGCACAATCACTTGGACAATGAAGAAAACCTCCTGTGCTGCTACAAATATAAAAAATCAGACTGCTGCTAAAACAATGGACATCACATTGAAAAAAAAAATGCTTATGTGCCCATAAAGCCACGATTTTGGCCTTTTGGGGCAAGTGTGGTGGTGGGGCCCACAAAATGACCCTACCCATAGAAGCCTTTTTGGCTATTAATGTTTTTTTTGTTTTTTTATGTCTTTAAAAATTGGGGACGGACAGTCGTCCCCGAGACGCGCGGGGGACGTCTACGGCTTCCCCAGTCGTCCCCGGGACTTCCATCCGTCCCCAATTTTTTTAGTAGCCTTCCCCAAGTCCCGGGGACGTTCCCAACTTTTTGCTGGAGTTTGGGGACGGCGTGGGGACGTCCCCGTTCCGGAAACTTGGGGATTTAGGCCGGGTACACGTCCCCGGGTAACCCTGCTTAGAAACCATCTCTTGTTAAATCATCCAAAAATTCAACCTGCTTTGTCAAATCAACATTCCACACGTCAGGAAACATTAATAGAACAAACAATGGTTCTGAGCGGGAAGAGGAGCGGGGGCGGATTTTCAAAAACTGGTATTGCAGAAGGGGAAGATGCTGAGGAAGATTGTAATGGTCAATGTAAGAATAATGTTAATTACAACCAGATTAATTTAATACGTCAAATTATGAACTAAGCTTAAATAAATAATCATAGAATAATCATCATAGTTTTATCATTGTACTATAGTGTAGAGGAAGTTGAAAACCAAATTTAATTATAACTCTAGAATACTTAAGAAAATTGCATTCGATTAAACAAGACCTTGTAGACTCATGGGTTGAGGGACGTTGACTCACGTCATGTTTTCCCCTCAACCCTAATGTCGACATTGGACCAACTATCCCTCTTGACCTTAACCCTCTGTCTAAACTTGTTTACTCATGTGGACACTTAGTAAGCATGAGATAACTGACCCTTCATCCTTTTAGTTATACCTTTCAAAAAAAAATGTTGAGTTTTTTACATGCAAATTTGGCCATGTCAAAGATGATGATCCTGGGGGATCTGGGGGTGTTTGTTTTGTGGTGTTGGCCTGTTTTGTCCTAGCTAGGCCTTTGTGTGTGGGCGTTGGTTGGTCGTGTGTGGTTAGGGCCTCTTTGGCTCCAGGGGGGGAGATTGAGGTTTCAACTGTTGCAAACGATCACAATGAGATTGGTATTCCAGATGGTTGTGTTCTAGTTGTGGTGGCTATGGATTGGCTTCATTCAGAAGTCAAAATATATGGGTATGGTGGATCTGGGCTGCCTTTACATGCCCTCTTTACCATTTATAATGGCTCCAAGTTGGTTTTGGTTGTCGTTTTAGTGTTTCGGTGTAGTGGGGTTTGGATGCCCCTGTGTCTGTGATGGATCGGTGTGTGAACTGTTCGTGTGGGGAGTTTTTTTCCTGCGCAGTGACTACTACTACTTTGAACTCCTTCATCACTGAGTCTAAGCACTCTTTCGTTTGGAGATGCCCTAAAGGCTACCTTGGAAGACACTATGTTTCTTAGCAGTCTTCTATGCTTTTTCGTTGCTCTGATCCTGCGAATGGCCCTGTTGTCTGGTTGCTTTCTTGGCCTGCTACGACCAATGCCCTTGTTGCAGATGTGGTGGTTTCTGGAGGATGTTGTGTCCCTTCTGTGGGTCTTCTCTATGGTGTTGATGTTGCCTGGGTCGTGTGGTTAACTCTCAGCCTTCTCAGGCCTTCCACTACACATTGATGTGTGCCCTTCCCACAAGGGTGAGGGTGTTTGGCGATACCAAGAGACATAACGATGGAGCTTTGAGCTTGATTTGGCCCCGACCTGCTGAAAGGGTGGTTGTTTTTTACCCCTTGTCTATGGTTGGTACCTTTTACGGTTTGCATGGGGTTTCAAGCTTGCGTTCTTTGGTTTTTACAAGGCTGATTTTGCAACCTGCTGACATTGTCTAGGTGTGATGTGGGGGTGGATTCTGCCCTGTGTTCCTCTGGCTTCAGTGTTGAAGGTGTCGGGCTGAAGAAGAGGCTTGAACTGGGTCATTTTGTTAATCACACAATCTGCATTGGACACCCAGTTTTTGTTTGCTCCTGTTGACCGTGATTTTGTTCATGCTATTGTGATCGCTTACAGACTGGTTTCTTGGCCTCCTCCATGTACTTTTGTTATGCATTCTTTGGATTTTACCAGGCTCATTTTGAAGCCTGCAGACATTTGGGTGCAAGTTGGGCTTTCTTCCCCTACTGCTAAAAGTGGCTTCTACACTGTGCTCCTCTGGCTGCGGTGTTGGAGGTGGATTCTCAGTGTTGTAGTGGACCTTTTTGTGGAGAGTCTTTTACGTTTGTAGGAAGGTTGGTGCTTCTGGCTAGGTTGGCTTTTGGGGGAAGTGTATGGTCTCTTGCCTCACACTTCTTTGTGGGGTTTGGCGGATGTCACTCCTGGGTGGAAATTTGAATGGCACCTTTGTTGCCATTGTTGATTGGGACGCTGAAGCATTGCTGGTGTATTTTTGGAGACCCCTTATGTGCTGCAATGAGAAGATGGCTTTGGTCGAAAGCCCTTTTGATGTCGTTGTTTTGTGGGTGAAATATTTCGGTAATAAGATCCATGCTTTCCATTTCATTGGCGGAATGTGTGTGGGGGTATTTAGAGCAGCTGGGGAGCATCAGTAGTATTGTATGGTGGATTCCATTGACGGTTTGTGTTTCATGTGCTATTTGGCTACTGATGCCGCTCTTGGTGTGGCGGTGTTCAGTGTTGGGATCCTGATGTCTTTCTTGGTGGACAGTAGTGGTGCAAGTGTGGGGACTACGGTTTTTGTTGGTATCCCTAGCCCTATCTCATTTGGTGGGTCCGCTCCTCTTCAGGGGTGGTTCGTGGTGTTAGAATGTGTGCTCTACAGTTTTGGAGCTACGTTTGGAGGAATGCTTGTGGTCCCTGTTCTGGGACTTCGGCGAGGTAAATTATTTCATGTGTTGGACATCAGTTTGTGTGGCCTTCTTAGGTGGTGCTTAAACCTTCTCATCCTTTGCAAGGTGTGGTTTCGGCCTGCTATGTTGATCTGCAGTGGAGGTTGTGTTTGTGGTGAATGGCCTCTTCTAGATTGGTCTCCCTCCTGCATGACTTCTATGGAGGGGGAGTCGACCACTATAGAGGTGGGGTTTCTGAGTTTGCTTTGGTTGTGGGCTTGGCACATTGTGCTTCTATTGTCCTCCCTCTTGTTCCTTATGTGGCGGCATCTCCTATAAAGGTGGGGATTTTCTTTTGGATGGAGGATGATGGTTGTTCTATGTGGTATTCTTTTGACTCAGGCTGCTCGAATGCAGGTTTGGAGTTGATTCAGCTCATGGATGGCAATGTTATGCATTGGCTTGTTTCTTCTAGGAGATAGTGAGAGGGAGCCCTGTGGATAAGATTAGAACCTGCCAATGATCCCTGCTATTAGCTTTTCTTCTCTTTTAGTCTTGTTTGTGGTGGTTGTTGCCAACTCCACTAGTTTTTGTTTTGTTTTGTCGGTTAGACTGTTTATTTTTTCTTGCATAGACCGTGGGTTGCTTCTTGATAACCAAACGTTTGCAGATAGTTTTCAAGGGCTCGTTCTGGTCTTTTGTTTTTTTGGTTAAGCTTCTTTACAGCTATTGGTACTAGGCCTTCCCTTACTGATTTCGTTGATTGGCCGTGCTTGGCGATGGAGGTTGAAGGTAATTTTAAGTGGTCTTCTCCTCTCGGTGAGCGCTTGGATCTAAGATGGATCATGCCCCACTCTGTGGGTTATGCTATTAATGGCCTCACTTGGCCTCAGTGTTGTATGTGGCCAATTGTGGCCTCCTATTCTCCCAACGGACTATTTAAGGAAGACTATTAATCTGCTGATATTTAAGGAAGACTATTAATCTGCTGATATTTAAGGAAGACTATTAATCTGCTGACAGTGCGCCACTTGTGGCCTTGTACCAGAAACAACAACTTACATAATTACCATCCAATTAAGAAGCGCCCATGGAGCCACTTAGAAGCTTTAGTTGAAGAAGAAATTTGTAGAATATAAATATAGATTTGTAATTTTTAAACATATTAATACAAATATGATGTGTATTGAACTGATTTTGATCTAAAAGTGAAGGAAAACTTTTACTTCTCTAAATTAAATTTTATGTTATTTTTAAGATTACAAATTTATCTATTTTTTAATATTTAGTAATTTTATAAAGTTGTTGCTGACTCCAAGTTCAAGTCAAATTTTAGACCTATCAAGTTTTTTCGTCATATTTAAGCTTTTGAACTGTGCAAACTATTTCTATTGCTTTCCGCACTTCTACCCAATTTCAATTGGACTTGATTTGTTTTGTTAGTTTTTGTCGTCCTTCCTAATATCATTGTCCAGATATATCTTCACGAGTACCAATCTAATCAAGAAAATCTCGAACGATGGATTTCATCTATGGATGCAATCCCAAAGCAACTTTTCGAGATTAAGTTTTTGAGCTATGAAAGTTTTTCTATTCCTTTCCACATTTCTACCCACTTTCATTTGGATGTGATTTTTGTCAATCCTTGTCCTTTTTAAGATCATTATCCAAATATATCGTAACAAGTACCGACGTGCTTGAGAAAATATCTGAAGTCTGAAATATCCCACTCAGAAAATTCACGTTTTGTATACACAGTCATTAAATATAAAACTTAGGAAATTTTAATAAAATTTGCAAGCACAATGCTATAATCCATTATGAATAGAATTAGTCCTAGGCCAAATAAGTTTGATTGATTCAACACTGGTAAATCCATTCAATGATAAAGGACACTGAAATCAAAGTGGAATCTCTAACAATCTAAGTAAAGCATTCAATTTTCAGCACTTCCAATATACATATTGATTAACCCCATCCGAGCAGTGAACCCTCGGCTATTGGAGCAATTTACTTCCTCCTTATTTGGCCAAATCCAACCAGGCAGATATGATTTAGATAGACACCTTGATACGATGTAGATAGGTGACTTGAAGTGGCATTGAACCTTCCAGTTTGTCTCCTACTACTTCAACATGAATGCACTTTGCTCCCAACAACTCCCTCCAACAAACAAATCGATAGGCTCTCTCTAGTTCCAATAACTTTCCCTCAATGTGCATATCTTCCTTCTTGTCGTACCTCCTAACTCTTGCAAATGACAGGGGTGATATTATTACTCAAGTTTTGTGCTTAGAGATTTGTTACACAAGGATAGGGGTTTCATCCTACCTCGACTAGCCTCTGAGGTTCATGTCTTCGAAGACTTGCATGCACAAAGCAGTGTTTCCTGTCCCCAAACACCTATGTCTTTGTTTCCATGGATCTTTGCATATGAAACATAGATTTTTCCTTCAAAGCTCATTCTTAGACACCTCTGTTTGTTTGGGTTAGGAGATGATACCTTGGGAGGTGGTATGTTCTGAAAAAGTCTCTTTGGCAAAATAGGAGGTACTTTCTTGGAATAGAAATTGTCCTTAGTCACTAAATCGTCCAAATTAGAGCTCTCTTGATGGCTTCTTACAATGAACTTGGATCAGATGCCCTTACCAAACCTTTGAGGTGTTCAGCTACACCTTCTACAAAAACGACTATGAGTCTTCTTCATAACACATCTGGAATCATCACTGCAAGCCAATGTGACATAGTTGAAAATATCACACAAAAATCGTGAAAATCGCAATATATTGTGAGTCCCTCATGCAAATGATTAAATCGCCGAATAACTCAGAGCCGAGATTTTGAAAATAGTACTGCGATTTTGTAGCGAAAAATTGCGAAATCATGCGATATTCGTAGTATATAATCAGCGGTAAAAGAAAAACATAAACTGAAATATGCATTTCTATTTAGGATTTTCATTAAGTTATTACCATTTCGTTTTGTTGGCTATGACGGAGGGAGATAAGGTTGTGACAAGAGTGACGGGAAAGAAGGCACAGGAGACCGAATGAAGAGGAAAAAAAATCTTGTTTAACACGAGCCCGTTTAAAGTGATTTCAAGTCATTTGGAGGCATTGTTTGCAAATTCGAAATGCAATAGGGCATGGTCGCCCAATGCCCAATGAGAACAAAATTATTTAATGATGTCCCTTTATTGATAATATTCACCATCTCATATCAGCCCAAGACAGAAAACAGTCCAGCACCCATTACAAAAGTCAGCCCATGTAGCATTGAGCAAATTATTTAATAATTACATTTATTAATAATTTTCATTTAATATTTATTTAATTGAAAACACTAGCACATAGAAAGGGTGTTAATCAACACCATCAAGCTGACCCACCCAGCTCTAAATTTTATGACAACCTCAAAGGATGAATTTCATTATGGATGCAATCCCAAAGCAACAAGAGTAACTTAAAACTGGATAATAAAGCAATTTAGGATATAACTGCAAATGAGGATGAGTGCTTGATGTATAACCGTGAACCCAAAATAACATTAATACTTGTCAATAATGCAATCAAACATCTCGTTATATGAGAATTTGTTGAACAGTCAAATGATCAGTAATTTTTCAACAATCTTGGCCACAAAGTTGTTCTCCGTTGACATGGATAAAAAGATATGCAATGGACAAATAAACAAAGGAACTTGGTATTGATTGTGTACAGTTAGCCAACTCTAATGTTGTGACAAATTGCAATGCCTTTTTTGGTAGTTGTAAAATGTGCTCGTGTGCATTTCTTAATTTCTTATAGGTTTTGGCATATATTGTGTGACAAAATCTTCCACTAGAAGGCAAACGATTTAGAATCCTTATTAAAATTAATTTAGTAACTAGATGTGTTAATGTTTGTACCTTCAGTCGTATGATCATTTAGAATATATATAATATAAGTTGATTAAATATAATATATATTATATTATTATTAATCATATGAGATTTAATATTCAATATTAAATCTATTATTCTAAATTAATAATTGATTGATGAAACATTATAAGATTAATTAAATTATATTGAATAGACATCTCCCATGAAGGGACATGTCTCTCCTAGCCTCTTTCCCAATATAAAAGAAAGGTAGATTGTTGCATTTGGAAAACACATACCATATACAATCTAGGCAGTGCTATTACATTTGCAGATATCCTAAAACTTAATAAGATGTTTCGGCAACCTTCTCCTAAACTTTAATAAGGTAGCTTTCAGAAGCACAAAGGAGATAAAAAAGTGCATATAGATCCAACAAGGTAAGCACAAACAACATGAAAAGATTGCGTACAAAGTTTCTAAATCATATCACTAAAACAATGAATAGTGAACTTTCAGGACTGGATACTCTAGCTAAAACCAAGAGAGAACTAAGCTAGGACTTGAGATATTAAACTAAAAAGCATACAAGATAAAAAAACACTTAACTAACCTTGCTATTTATTGACAAAGATGAAAAAGGAATGAATTATATTGTTGCAAAAAAAATGTTAAACAAACAAAATTAAGCAAACCAGAAATGTATATTCAATGGAATAAAGCAAGTAGCACTTCATATTAGTCCACAATAATAGCATAATATATGCATGTTAAGTATGTCATATAATCTAAATGCATTCAATATGAAAGAGTCCCCCAAAAAGAGATGGCATTTAACAATAAGAAAGCAGATTCCATTGTTGAATTTTTTTTCAAAAACTGAGAAAACCAAGACGACAAGAAATTTGTATTCGCTAGTATTATGCAGCTAACACTTCGTATCAATCCTTGATAATAACAATGAACATCATATATGCATGTTATGGGTGTCTTAAAGTCCAAATGCATTCACTAAGCAAAGAAACCCACCAAAAATGATTTATATTTCAATATAACATGGTGACCTTTGAATCTTACTTCAAGCATATTTTCTAGCACTTGGTAATATAGAACTTCTATGAGGAACAAAAAAGATAATACTCAAATAACCATAAATTAATTGGATCTATGTAACCATTTCAATTATTCCACTTGTGTAAAGAAAATACGACAAATAATGATTAAATAAAATGATGAATACCACTTTGTGAAAGGGAAGCTAGGGCTTTCATAGCTTCTCGACGCGTACGATCATCTGGAGCAGTCTCCAACATGTTTATCAGTTGAGTGACACCACCCATTTCCACAATTTTTCTTCGTCTTTCATCTACAAAAGCTCATCACCAGTTTAATATTAATTTTTCTCATAAGCTTCTTACCATGTACTTACATCTTACAGAAACAATTTAGATATTAAATCCAAATAGTATTACTAATGTTTATACCCATTTTAAACACAATCACATGGTTTGAAAAATTACGTAAACAACTAAGATTTTTCTATCTATTATATAGAAACTACATGACATCAACAAAAAATTCTAATAGACTTAAGAATTGATAGTGTGAACATAGAATTTAACTAAAAATGCACTAATAAATTACAAGCAACCAATTTTTAACAATTAAGTAGCCTAGAATATATATATATATATATATATATGAGTGATTCATATCTCTCTGGGGTTAAGTTAATAATCAATATCTGTTATGTTAAAAATGAGCATACTCCACAATCTCAATTTATAAGCTATGGACCACAAAATTTCCTATATGAATTATTTTGGAGTGCAATCAATCCAAAACATTCTTATGAAAGATCCACCATATCAACTACAATTGGTTAGTTTATCATATCACAGAACCACTTATCCCATGGCTTTATCATGTTGTAACTGGTTTAGAGGTAAGGCATCCTTCAAATTACTTCATTACACAGACAATCATCAAAATCATTCGGTAATAATTTCAAAATGTTAAGTTTAATGTCCCTTTCTTGGATCACCTTGTACTTTGCCCTAAATTAAAAAATACAAAACAAAACAAAAAGAGCAAAAATCCTTACTCGAGAATAAGATGAGATAAGCCTGTCTCGAAAACCTGCAACCAGATTAGATAATAATGTATATATAACTGACGAAATACATCCAATTCTAAGGTTAGGAAATATATATCAATCTCCACAACAAATCTCAATGATTATGTGGGAGCTCAACCATAACGAGGGTTGTGATGGAAGAATGGTGAGGTGCCCCAAGTATCCTCTACCCTAGGCCCAACAAAGGGAACTTGTCCTCTTTGGCCACATGTGGTCCTTAACCATTCTCATGAGGTGGTGTACCTGGTGAGGTATGTACGTCATTCTCCTCCATCATGCCAACCTCTCACCCTTTATTATTGAGGATCCCTTATAGTTCACTTCAATAATTGATCAATGTGGGGATAGTAGGACAGCAGCAATAGGGTGGCCTTAAATCGACCCTCTAACCTAGGCCCAAGGGGAGGACCTTATCCTCCTTGGCCTCACGGTCCTTAACCATCTTTATGAGGTGCCTTACCTAGTGAGGGATCTTTCACCGTCTCCCCTACTTGCACTCCCTTCCTTCCCTCAACATGATCGATCATTGGAAGATTTCATATTGACAAATGCATAGACATTTAAACTCAACTATACATATAATCAGACATAAATATATATGTATTCTCATCTATATATAACTATAAATGCATATGCATGTCTATTCATTCATACCACAACAATTAAGAGATTACAAATAAGTTGTTCTGCTATATTAACAATTGCCTCTGCTGTTTTAATTGTCTCTTCTGTACATTTATTTGCTTCTACTGGTGTTCGATTGTTTCTGCTGTTCATTCCCTATATACATTTATCCACATATACATTCTTTCTCAAATCTGCATATGATCCCCTTCAAATCTGCATATTCTCCTCTTCCAGATCTGCATATACCATATTCATCTATCTAATGTTATACTTCAGATGTCCTCTCTTCTAAGACTGATTATTCATGTTCTCTTCTCCATAAAATCTGCATATTTTTCCCTTTATATTTTCTGTTCTTGGTCTACTCAAATTATCATTGGATAGTCACACTTGCTCATCCTTCACATATATTTCGGGTATAAATATGCTCTCCATCTGCTCCAAATCAAATGATATTTCATGGCAAGTCTTTCCCTTTCAATCACCATTTTATCTTCTTTTATAACATACCCAAGGAGGGACGACTTGTCCCTAAGAGATGCGACTTATTGAAGGAAGTCGGCCTCTTCAATTAATTAAATTTATTTACTCCTCTCCAAAAGAGGCGGCCACATAGAGAGGGGCGATCTTTCCAAAGGAAGGCATTTAATTGATGATGGCACCCAATATGAAGTGGGACGACTTGTTCCTATTTAGAGCGCTCCAAAAGATGGAGATTCCTTGAAGAAGTTGGCCCTTAAAACAATAATAATATTTTAATCCCAGCCTTCTTAATTTACATTTATTTTTTAATTTAAGTAACAAGGAGGGTGCTAAAACTCCAAGGGTCGGCCCACCCTATTTTGCCCTAGGTCAGCCCTTAGATAGTCACAAGCAATTATTATTATTTCTTTATTAGCCATTCGCTAGTATTGATATAGTCAGCCTTACTTTCTTCTGCCCCACTCGGCCCTTTGCCATGCATCGCGTAGGTCTAGGTAGTTAATAATGTTGTGCTGGGTTTGTTGATTGCTGCAACTAAGGTTTCAGACGGGGGGGGCAAGACATTAAGCACATACACATGGACATTGACAAAATGTAGCAAACATTTGACACTGAAAAGAGATCTCTTATATCAAAGTGAGACATTGAGGATATGGTAAGAAGACTCTTCATCATACAAACTTGTAGAATTATATGGTTCTAGAGGTTATACACTTAGAACACCTTCAACCACAGAACTTTATAATCAATTTGAACATGGTTCTAAGTTATTACATATCTGACTATTTGTCAAAACATAATAATTCAATACAACTTTATATTAGGCACACTATAAGCCTAACAACAGATATGGGGCCACAAATATTTTGTTTTTCATATTTGTTGTGAACAATATTCATCTTTCACATTTTGTTACAACTCCAGCGTTTTGCATCTAGAGATTAGTTTCTGGAATTCGTTCATAAATGAATGGACTTATGAACAATATTAGGCATTGACATGCATTGGCTGTTTGTGGACATAAATATGGTCTCAATTCTTACTTGTAATTTGGGTTTCTTTTATTTGATTTTGGTCCATGATTCATCTCAAGCATTGATCTTGGACTTGTACCATCCAGAATTTTGAATACGAGGACCCAACAATCAAATGCTTTGCTAATATAGGTCAAGCATTATTCACTTTTAGATTGTAAGTAACTAAGGGAGATATGCCATTCATTATAAATTGTTCCAAGCATTTTAAGAGAATTAGCTTAATGTCCCGGTATGAATTTGACCGTTCGGATAAGAATATGCAAATTCTCCTCAAGCCAAAATGAGGCTATGATGCACCGCAATATGTCTCTATCCTAATGCTTGAGACCAAAATGAAATTCACTCATTTATGAACAGATTCCAGAAACCAATCTCCAGAGGCAAAACCCTGGAGTTGTAACAAAATGTGAAAAATGAATATTGTTTGCAACAAATATGAAAAACAAAATGCTCATGGCCCCATATCTGTTGTTAGGCATATAGTATGCCTAATATAAAGTTGTATTGAATTATTATGTGACTATTTGTCAAAATATAATAAAAAGATAAACCAGTACATCAGAAAGATACAAGGATTAAAAAAGGCCCCAGGATATAAAAACTATTTAACTACTGAACACTATGAGATGTAACCAAAACCATATAGGTTAAACCAAAAGAAGTAAAACCCCAAACCATAAAGAACAAGGCAGAGTGGCATTCGAATAAATGTTCTCCCAGGAAATCTCAATTACTGGAAGCAACTCCTAGCAATGATGACTAAATGAGATAGTTTATCTCACTAGCTTTTATTGCCACCTCTTGAGCATCATGCAATGTATCAAGTGGATCATTCAAGCTTGTGAGTAATAGAATTTGAGAATACTCACAAGTAAAAATCCAAAGCAAACGGATTCGGGATGGACAATCGTCAGAGGAAGCCACACAGTACCCCTAGAACCTCTCCTATGTCCAAGGTTAGCAAATCTTTCATGCAGAGAAAGAACTACTAATGTGTGCTGGCCTCTAAGGTCCAGATTGTGATCCATGGGAAGGCCCCTGACATTTAAACAAGGTAGATAGACTCCTCAAATGAGATTTAAGAGATCAAGACTCTCTAATACTAATGAGGAAAGAAGACCACCAAGTCACGGTTTGTTCCCAACTATCTGTAAATCAATTGTACCCAATAGGCCCTTAACACCTTTTGTTGCTGCACTGGGCTACAAGAAGTTTGTGATCAGCCTGACGAATCGAGGAATCTCTTCTAAGGACCTATGTTTGAGAATTAAAACTTGTAAAGGAACGGGACCAAGCACCTCCCATTAGAGTACCGAAAAGAATGGAAACAGACCACCTGAGACCCTCTAAAAATGGTTATATCTCCCCCAGATCTGATAGTAGATAGAACACCTGAAAATGAAGAGCTAATCACCACTTATTAGAGGGGGAAAATACAATGGATCATGTCACCCTTCAGATTATGGGGGTCAATCTACATGTATAACAAATGGGAATACATCCCTGGGTAGGATATTTGGAGCATTTGAGAAAAACAACCATATCTTTTTTCTGATAATTGGTTTTGAATGAACATAAAAATTTAGTCCTATACTGTTGATTTTATAGCAAAAAGGACATAGTACATACACAGCACAAAACAAAACTAGACAGCACAACAACTCAGAAGTCACCCAGGGAAAACCCTCCAACTTGAGGGGAAAAAACCCAGCCACAAAGATTACTATATTAATGATAAACAGGAGTCTGAATTACAATACTCAAACTGAAGCAATAATGATTTCTCTTCTAAATCTGAAGACACTTAACAATGAATACAAAGAATACTCTAAAAACAATATTATTGAACCAGTGATATATATGTTCTTCACACATATGACTGCTAATAATAATAAATGCTACAGACGATCACCACTGCAAGGAACATCAAAAATGGTAACCTCAGAATCGTAACATGAGACTAACTGCGAATACATTACAAGAATAAACCCGACCACCACACAAAAGACAGACTCTTCATTGTTAGTCTATCATGTCAAATGAAACAACTGTCATTGCACAAGAAGGTGACTCTTCAATATCTCGAACGGTCTGTCCATTCAATGCCTCCGTCGTATGGGTATATGAAATGATATCTCCATTCAAAGCCTTAAGCCAACAGAACATATGAAAGAATAATCGCTTGCAATAAAAAAAAGACGACCAGCTGAGTATTACAAACGTCTCCAAATAATATCGTCAGCAGCAGAGAAAGAATAACAAACACATCATGTTGAAAGGAGAGCCAGCAACCTGCAATAAGAGAGGGCTATCTCAGACAGAGACGACTATCTCAGATATGGAAGAAAGATATCTCTCGAAGCTACATCATCAACATACTGAATATAATGAATCTTTGGGTTGAAGTAAACACGCACGCATTTAACAATAAAAAGCATTCATCCTCATTCTGATTTGGAATTCAAAGAAACATACAATTATTAGATAAAGATTAAAAGGTTCTTTATAAATAGACTACAGATGAAAAAATTGTTATTGAACAATGGTGGCTGAAATATCTTCTCTTTCTGTAATAATTTCCTAATCCATACTAGGAACAATAATAATCCCTAGCCTGCTTGATTGCCTGCAATATTTTCTCAATTTGAATTAAATTCCTAGGTAGCTAAGTTCACCACCTGCCTAGCCAGACCCGGCTTCGCACCTAGTCTGGGTACTGGTTTGATACATCTGTGGGTCCTGACAGGGTGCTTGCACTTGGTACCCAATTCATCTGGGACGACCCGGGCAAACCAGGGACAAACCTACTGAACCAACTCAAACGCAACATGAACCCGAATGCCCAGCAATGGGTTTTAATTGTTTTTTGCATCTTTTTAATATTTTTTGGGTTTGACTGACTAGGCGCCCTCCTCAACCCTAAAAGTGATCTCTAAACACTTAAAACACCAAAACAACTTCATTTTTGTTCATTTCTTTGGCAAACAGAAAATATCATTCCAAGTGCTTGTTGGATCAACATAGGAAGCTGAAGATTGATCTTTGAAGCTTCAACAACAATTGCACCGTCCTTCCTATGCATTTGCAATTCTTTGTTGGCTGCCAAGAAGATTGTAGAAGGATACATGCCAACAGGCCCATAGAATTGTAGGGCCGCCCTGAAAATAGAGGGGGTAGGGGCCCTTTAGAATTTGAGGGGGAAATGTACAGTGAAGCTGCAAAGAGGTATGTTTTTTTTTTCTCCATTTTTGTTTTACAAACATGAGACAAATTATTTGCTTTGTTTATCTATGTTTTTTCCATTGTTTTATGTATGTATCAAAGATTCAGAAAAGCAAGAGTTTCTATATCTATTTTATACAAGGTCATCTGTAGAAAGGGGTACTTGGAGACTTTGGAGACTGGTAATTGTACTGGTACAGCTAATTTCAAAAATAGGAGACGGGGGTACTTGGAGATGACATTTTTTAATATAATTTAATACTTCCCTGAAAATTTTAATTATATATTTGAAATAATTTATATTACATAATTGTTTTATAATTTATATTAATTTTGAAAATTTTATTTAACAAATACATGTTCGGTCACTAATTTTTACTAACATATTTATCTGTAAAATATTCTATATAGAAAACATCAAAGATATTATTAAGACGGCTACTTTTTTAATAACAAAATTAAGATAAATAATTAAAAAATATATAGATCAGATAATTTAAAATTTGAATGGCAACGCTTGATTTTTGTCACGAGGGAGCCCCATTTTTTAATCTTTGAATTCACAAGGACAGTTGGATGTCTTTAAATTTTGTCAAAAAGCTTGGCATGCTTTCGGTGAAGTAGAGGAACCCTGATGCCTCATGGCTTTCTTGGAAGAAACAAATACTTGGTCCAACAGGCATATGTTCCTAGTTTGAGGCGAACCAAAATTCTTGTAGCTAGGAAGTTGCATTTTTTATTAATCTTTCAATTCTCAAGTATGATAGTTGAGTGTGGCATTCGCGGAATTTCAATGAAGCTAAAGGTTGACATGCATTCCTTAAAAGTAGAGGAATTCTGATGCCTTACAGCTTTGTTCAAGAACAAAAACCTGTTCCAATAGGCCTGCAGTCCATTTCTGATGCCTATGAAGACTCTGGGTACGCGCAGGAGAAGCCATGGTTTTGGGCAAGAGACACCATGGTTCTGGGCGGGAGACGTAGGGTACAACAGGATTCTTCAACACATTGTCTCCTACCTATGGGGACATTTTTGGAGGTGTTTCAAGTATTGGAGACATGTCTCAGGGGGTACGAGATGCGTCTCCCAATTACAGTGACTTTTTCTGTTCAATTTTTATTTTTGTTTTGAATGTGTTCACAAAATATCTTGTCATAGGAATTGCAACGGAAACTAGTTCTACCTTCACAAGTCAACCTAAATTCAAAACATATCCAAATTTTCCTCTATGGAAATATGTTCAAATGATACAACCAATTCTAGGAGGTTGGGGTTACCTTTGGAAATGCAATGGACGTGATAAACAATATTCTAGTTAATATTTTCAAGTGAAAGCCCATTTGTGTGGAACATCTGGAAAAGGCTTCAAAGCTTGCCCTAGAAAGAACGCATTAGAGATAGTGATAAGATATGTTATCGAACAAGAAAAAGTAGATGAACGAGAAGCCCGTAAATCAAGTCACCCCTTAAAAAAAGATCAAAGGGAATGCAGCTCCCATCTGATTCCAAAAAGTGTGGTAGGAAACCATCTATTTTTGGCCAATCCTCATCTTCAAAGAGAACAACCCATTGTAGTCAAAAGATCAAAGGGACATTTGGAAACTAAATTTCAAAATGAGGGTCAAGACATTGCTAACCAACATGTAGCAAGATGTATCTATGCAATTGCCATGGATTTCAATGTTGTTCACTCACCATATTAGATAAAGATGTTGAAAAAGTTAATGAAGCTTCAAATGGGTATGGCCCGGGTTATGAGAAGGTGTGTCGCACCTTATTGGAAAAAGATGTCGAAGTGATTGAAGATTCATTGAAGCCCCTAAGGTATTCATGGATTGAGATAGGTGTGTCCATTGTTTCAAATGGTTGGAAAAATCCAAAAAATCATCCCTTGATCAATGTAATAGCTGTTTCCCTTAAACGGGCAATGCCTATAAGAGCCAAACACTGTGCTGGGCAGGTAAAAGATGGACAATTTATTGCTGATATTCTCACCACAGCCATTGAGGAAGTGAGACCCTCTAGCGTTGTTCAAGTCATAATGAACAAAGCAAATAATTGTAGAGCTGTTGGAAAAATATATGTTTATTAATTTGTGTACATGTATTAAGAAAGAATACATATTCATAAATAGATAGTCAAATGAACATGAAAATATGTATAGATAGAAAGATAGTTATACATATATAGATAGATATGACATGATAAATATTTATACTTTAATAGAAGTTAATTTGAAACTTGAACCAGAAGTTGGGGACTCCATAGTGGCATTTCAAATGCATTAATATGAATTTAAGGCAATGTACTATATGGAGCATGGAGAATAAACTCCATCAAATTAGAGTTATCAAGTCAATGAGAAGTGGATATTAACAAAGGAAAAGATTCAGAAAAACGGAAGTTAAAAATGATGAAGAGAAAAGAAGAATGTGCATGCAGATGGTGGGAGATACAAAGCAGAGGGAAAGAAGTTAAGTTGGTGTTTGACAGTGAAGTTGCTTTTGTTTAATCTCTCTCTCTCTCTCATCTCTCCCTTTGAATTCAAACTGGCATGAAATTAGTTAGGCCTTGATAATGAAGGAAATGTTTTTCTTAAATTTCTTTTTTGAATTCCAGGACAAAATTTAAATCTCTTAAGCACTGTGATATTTGGTTTAGAGGATTGGAAACCCTCATGTTGTTAGATATTGCAAACCTTGATACTGAATGGTATGAACCATAAACTCTTGTTTTGTATTCCTATAAAAATATTATTAAAATACCTTGAGCTTGGAATGGGTTAAAAATAATTTAGGCTATATGTTGACCCTTTTATGTAATTATCATTCTGTGCTCTTTCGAGGAAATTTTGGCGATATGGAAGTCTTTGTTCATTTCTATACCCTGTGAACCCAAAATAACCACCCTTGTGGAGAAGCCATGGGTAATTACATGCCTTCAAGCAAGTACAGCTGACTCTGCGCCGTAAGTTATATTTTTTCTTTTCTTGGTGAATACCGAGGGACTAGTAAATTCCCCTTATAATTATAACTGTTCCAGCCAGAGATTGTGTATATCAGAAAAATGCATAAAACAAGAATGAGAAGATTAATAAGAAACCAGAAGATCAAATTGACAATTACATAACCATATTATTTGATATGGTTATAGTACCTTCCAAAAATACATGCAAGAAAGCAGCTACCATCACACATGGAATCAAGAAAGTAAAAACAAAAAATTCCAGACAAATATAACTAATGAACCAGCCTAAAAATTACAACTCGAATGCCTTCAAATTGAATTTAAGGAAAGATAGAAAAAAGGTTCCATTTCCCAAATTATGGAAAAAAAAATACCATCCATAGCAATGCGGGACAGCCTTGATGCCCCCATCCTCTTGAACAAGGGGTCCTTGACTCTTAGAAGTGCCACTGACTGCTGAATCATGCTATCCCCTGATTTATTACATATATCAGTTGATCATTCAAAAAATTCCAAACAATGTGTTTTCTCAAAATTATCAAGTAGGCAGCAACCTCCCATTCCCCATGACACTCTTTAGAACATGACTTCAGTAGCTCTAGAAATTCAGTTTACCCAGAATAAATTGACAAAAAGGTTGATGCATACCCATTAATGGGACAAATTGGCATCCAACATAAACTGCTGTTGCTCCAAGAAATCCTTTCAGCAACCAGGCTGTCTTTCTATCAACATCTTCCTCCAAATCATCTAAGAAGAAACAAGTAACTGTCAGAGTTGTTACTAGCACCAGTAAATACATCCCAACTAAGTATTGATTTAATGTTTTGTGTCTTCAAGAAAAGAAAAGAAAGTCTTCAATCTTAGTCAAAAAAAGAAATCTAATCTACCATGACTAAGGAAGTGAAACAAATTACAGTTTACTACATGCCAAAAGAAAACTGCTACAACTCAAGAAAAAGTCTTAAAGAAAGAGAACCAGTTGCTGGAAAGGAAAACCTGACTTGACCAAAAAATACCAATCGCACTACATTAGAGTACAAGCTAGCATGGAAAGGAGATACCAATCATAAGCATGGTATACTGGGCCAACTTCCCCCAAACCAGATTTTCCAATCACTAGTGGCGGTACAACATTACAAATTGGCTGACCTATAGTGACCTCAATAAATGTTAAAACAGTTGACATGAATGCAAAAACATTAATTGAGAGATGTCCATAATGTCATGTCCCCTCTGCTCAAGTGGAGTAATGTTATTATTATTAATATAATAAGATTTTTTTTAAACACTATATTTATAATATTAAATTAAATATAATATTAATTAATAAAATAACAAAATACAGAAAGAGATGCATATTTTGAATTTGAGCAGCAATATTTGTGCCCTTAAGACCCATCTTCAAACAAGTATAAAGGGCAGTCTCAATTTCATTTTTGAATCACCTAATTTTGAAATTTTGGAGTGAATCTTTGCATTTCAGTCTTCAGTACAAACAGGACGAAAACCTCAATTGCACAAGTGAGTCGGGACAAAACCTGTCTCTTCTTTTTGAGAAAAGTTGAACTTACCTTCTTAAATACATATCAATTTTCAAGAGGGTGCAAGTGTCGAGAAAGAAAGATTTGGATTTAGTGGACAGCTCACCCACTAAACTCCATTGGTGGCTACCTCTGAGCTGCTGGGCAGATCGCCCCCTTGTCTTCCAAGATTCAGCGAGCAGCCTACAGCAGTATTACCAAGGCGAATGGAATTCATCATTCAAACAGTTTGGTGAACTGAGAAGACTAGATAAGGCAAGTCACCTTAGAACCATTTCAAAGCAATAGTCTACAGTTCAGGAGCAGATATAAGGTGGCAGCATAACAATCAATCCACAGCAACAGATCTAAGATGAGAGCATAATAATCCATCCACAATGATAACCTAAGCAGCATTAGATTGGACCTAAATCAATAAACCCTTGCAGACCTGTGATCATTCCTTGAAGCGATTCACACCCAACAAGCGATCAAAGTTTGAGGGTTGTCAGGCCCCAACCCTCCTCCAAACATCGACTATCCCGGGTGCAATAAGCCAGAAAGATTGTTGAAGACCCAGTTTGAGTCCAGTGGCCAGAGGAAAGGGAAGTCTTTGTATTAAGATCTGTAGTTGTGCAGAGCTTGAATGGGCAACCACTTTGCCAGGACAGTATTCAGATCTCACCATAAATATCTGAATTGTAAGCGCTGTAACCAATTATATCAGACTATCTAATAAACCCTGGTTGGATTACATCAGTATGAGAGTAGTTTAATGATGCCAAATGCAGTCAATCCAAACCAGATTGTAATTTCAGAAACTTCCTTGGCAAAATTTAATGCTGAACAGCAATCTTCAATTGTAATTATTAATGTTTTCACTGTATGAATTAGAAACTGTAGCATATTATGTTGCTAGTAACTCTACAGACTGTCCAATCCTTGATTTATTGAAGAGATCTGGGTGAAAAGAATTGTTAATAGCTTGTTAATCCAGGGGTCAAATTATAACTACAACTCATATCTTAACCTGGGATGTTACACATGACCACAATTTGTGTACATCAAAGACTTATTCTTTAATCCAAAAAATAGAAAAAAGAAATGCGTGAAAAGCATGATTGAGTTGCATCTCAGACTGTCATTTTGAACTTTCCAATCCAAATCCCAGGAGCTATCAGCAGACAACGCTCTATATTATATGAATCTACGTCTATTCTATGTGGAAGTAATATTGTAATGGTAATTGTATATATTATATAGTATATACAATAATGAAAACAGAGTTTACAATATATAGGCAATTACATTACGATGTTTCTAAACAAAACAAACATAAACAGAAGCCAGAATTAGAAACTACCTAAACTAAGATGACCAAAAAAAATATTATTTAATATCCTCCCTTAATGGTCATCATTATAACAACCCTATAGAAGACATAATCTGCAGGTCTTTTGGTCACAAATGCATAGAAGGATCCCTTCTAGTCACAAATAAATAGAACGCTACCCTCCCTAATTCTGCAGAACTTCTGGAAATGACAACGATAACCAAAAACCTTCCAACCTAATGTTGGGAAACAAAAGTGTCTCTCCTTGTAGTCAAAGACACCAAGAATAGCTTCTCAAATTGAAACCACAATTTTGAGTAAAAATCGCCAAACCCTTTTACAAATAAGCACTGCAACTAAAAACAGACTGCAAGAAACCACAATTTTTGAGGAAAACAACAAAAACCTCCGAAGTTGTTTTTTGGAAAAAATAAAAACACCCCAAGACTAGCAACACTAGTCATGATTTTTTATTGGAAAAAACCAAAAAACCCAGAAGTGATTTTTAAGGAGAAAATAAAAAAACCCAAACAAGTTTTTGAGGAAAATCAATCAAAGATTCAAAACCAAACACGATTTTTAAGGAGAAAAATCGATCAAAACCCAAACACTGAAACATCAGTCAAGATTTTGTGGAAAAAATAAAAAAACCCTTCATGTCCTCACGCTCAAAATACAAAACTTTGCTTTTGAGGAAAACAGTAAAACCCTTGTACAAAACGACTTTTGTGGAAAAATTATATAAAACCCAAAAAAGAAATTTATGGAAGAAATTATAAAACCCCAGAATAAAACATCACATTTTTTTGAAAAAAACGTGAAAACCCCATTGTTCCAAAACCCCAAGCCAATGTAAAAGAGCATAAACCCACAATTTTTGAGGAAAAAATGAGCAAAACCTAGTCGAAATTGAAAACCCTCAATTTTGTGGGAAATCGGAAAACCCTAGCAGCTGGAGAAAAACGTAAGAAACTTGCACAAAATTCCTATTCTACAAAGCACGCCCTCAAAATCATGAGCAAGAAACACTGCAAAAGCACACACAAATCTCCAACACACATGTAAGAAACGTCAACAACCCCTGACTAGATAGTCATGCAGGCTTGAAGAAAGTAAACTACCACCACAGAGATCCTAGCGCACATAAAACGACACCAAAACTCCAAATCGTGCAGTACAGGAGAAAGAATCCTACGAGCCCTACCCGTCAAAACATAGGCCGTCACGAATTCGGCACCCAAAATATGCAATTGCAAAGGAAAGACGATTGGTTCACAGGTGTATAAAACGAACACGGGCAAGAGAACCAGCACTAACAGAGAGAGAAGGGTGACCCATGAAAAACTTCGACAAAAATACAGGTCTCACAGTGGCGCAGGCTAAGAGCTTCGTCAGGCTGCAAAGCCCTCAAGTCTGCACTCTTCCAAAAACACCCACGAATTTGATAAAAAGATCGCCAAAAATAACTCGAATGATATTTTTCATTAACAAAGTTGAAAAAAATTCTTAGGAAGGCCACAATTTTTTTTAAAATTTGTCAAACTCTATAAAACCCCATCGACCCTCTCTGATACTATGTAATGGTAATTGTATATAAAATAATGAAAAAGAAGTTTACAATATATAGGCAATTACATTACGATGTTTCTAAACGAAACAAATGTAAACAAAAGCCAGAATTAGAAACTACCTAAACTAACTAAGATGACCATTAAAGAAAAATTACATTATTTAATAATATTTAAACAAAAAAATTATAGGAACTGAAATTGTTGATTAATAGGATTTTATTGCAAATGATAAAGCACAGAGGGGCAATCTCTATGGGAGAGATGTATGCCTTGATTGTATGTACCATCCAAATCTACCTCTTTTATAGCGATACAGTGCACAAACTGAAAAGTTACTAAAATAAGTAATTTAAGGGTTCTCCTTGAAATCCAAAGAGTTATCCTCACAAGGAAACTATAGTCTATCAACTAAAAACAATAGCTTAGAAACTAAAATGAAATATCACTATAGGGTTATTCCAGTGGTGCCACTCAAGGACATAAGTCCCTAATTGATATATGGTGGAAACCTTAGATTATGACCAAGTTTTGGCGCCCCTAAAGGTATCTCCACTGCCCTCTTGAGACAACCAACCAAATGTCTAGGGAAATTTTCTCTCTTAAACACCCCAAGAATACAAAATAAGAAAATTAAAAAGAAACTGACGTTTTTTCTTTTTAGAGATTCTCTGAATTATGTCCAAATTTACCACATGAAAGACTTGAATTGCCACCCAGATCACTACCAAATGGCCCATTAGTCAAACTAGGGTTTTGCCCCACAGATTATCCATTTTTTAATTACAATGTCAAGTTTTTGAAAGAAAAAAAAAACCTTAACTCCATTTACTTGTTTGAAGAAAACGGGCCTTTTATTTTTTGACATTTATTATTGTTAATGTTTTAGAGTTGTAGGAGACATCATTTACCTGTGATGGTTGTGCAAACTCTTTGATGTTAATTACTTTGTTCTCAAGCTTGTGCAAACTCCTTGCTGTGTTGTTGCAATGATTTTATTATTCTGTTAATACTATTGAGTTCATTCTTTCTTTGCCATATCAATTCCTCAGAAAGATTATTGTTGACTTCATGCGCTCGGCATTTTTCCTTTCGACAATTCCTATGTATGTTACTTCAAGTGTTCTGAAGATGTATCATTTTCTTTTGTAACTGTAACTGCGCAGTATTAATGAAGACGGTGTTCAAATGTTATCAAGCACTAAGCTTGGGTGGATTTGCGTTTGTATTATGATGGACCTTCTATTTCCCATGTCCGCGTGGATGTTGCGTTTTTTGAGAATTCATATTGTTTTTATATTACCGATTATTTCTCCTGTTGCTTTGGTGGCTCCCTTCTTCAGTTTGGGCATTGGATGATTTGGCATCTAGCGTTATACTTCTCGTGTGATGACTCTTGGTTATGTCTCAAGTGGCTTGTGTTTATGTACATGGATACGTCTGGCATCTTAACTACCGACGGTTCGTGGTTATGTAACAGTGCATCTATTTTGTATTCCACGAGTAAAGACTATTCCAGTGTTGTTGAGTATCAGTTGTATGATCTGTGTGACAGATATCAATGTGTTGATTATTCTCAGTATTGGTGAAGACCTCTGCATATGAAGTATTTGCGATTCTCATGTGTGAAGAATAATTTCCTATTCTCTGTAATGAGTGCGATACATGCTAGTCATTTTGTAATTGATCGGTGTATGATCAATTTGTGTGAGTAAGACATTCTGATTGTCGAAAGTATCTATGAGATACTTAAAGCATTTTATATTCTGTATTTGCATAGCTAAAGTGTTTGATCTGTGTATAAGGCATTGTGATTGACTGTTAAGAGTTATCAATCACAAGCTTGAGAACATAGTACTTGTTTTGAGTATACAATAAAGGATCTATCTTTTGTGGGGCTGGGTTTTTCACCCTCAAGTGGAGGGTTTTACCAGGATAACTTATTGAGCCATCTTTTATTGTATTTTTGTATATTGCATTCTTGCATTTTGGTTCAAAAATTAAAATGGTATCAAAGCAAGTCTAAGGAAATGATCCAAAACCAGAATTTTAAACTTCGAATTACTCTTTGCTCTACTTTCAATTTGCTCGTTTCAGCTTCCAACAATGGTGAATGGACTCAAAGTTGAAGACAGGCTGGATGGTGCATCCAACTTTACTTCATGGAAATTCAGGGTCCTCATTGCTCTCGAAGAGAATGACCTTCTCAACTACGTGAAGTCTGATGTACCTGAACCTTCTGATGACACTGAGAAAGTGCAATGGAGAAGGAACAATATCGTGGCAAGAAAGATTCTGATTGACTCTGTTAAGGATCACCCGGTTCCTGTTATATCCAAGTTGAATTCAACTAAGGAGATGTTTGAGTGTCTTCAAAGTTTGTATGAATTCAACAACACTAGCAGAGCTCTAGCCTTGAGACGTCAACTATTTCATATTAAAATGGCTAGAGGAGAATCTGTTGTTTCTTTCTTTATGAAGATTACAAAGTGAAAGGATCAGCTCAATGCTATTGGAGATTCCATTGAGGACAAAGATCTGGTTATATTGGCCATGAATGGCCTTCCTCACTCTTGGGAATCCTTCATCCAAGGAATTAGTGGAAGAGATGAACTACCCAAGTTTGATCAATTGAGAGCTGATTGCATTCAAGAGGAATGCAGATTGAAGGCTAGAGGAAATAGATGTAAATCTCACCATGAAGAAGATCACGTCCTTGCTGCCCATACTTCTAAAGGGAAAGGAAGAAAAGGAAATTCTAATTCAGCTCCTAAGCCTAAGAAGAAGGACCTCTCTAGGATTCAGTGCTTCAGATGTGCTAAGTATGGTCACTTTGTTAGAGATTGTTCTACAAGACCCAAGCATCAAGTGGCTGCTACAAATGTTGAAAATGTTTCTCCTCATAGAGATTCAAGTGAAATTTCAGAGGGTTTCTTATTTATTTCTACTCTTTGAAGTAATGTTCCTACTGATAGTGATACTTGGCTAATTGACAGCGGAGCTTCTCGTCATATTACAGGTTACCATGAGCATCTCTCTAATATGATAGAAAAGGATACTCATTTACAAGTTATTATTAGTGATGATGCTTGTTATTCTGTGAAGGGTGTTGGAACTACTTCCTTTCATTTAGATTTAGGAATTCCTCTTCATCTCAGTGATGTGTTGTTCGCAACTAGAATCAAGAGAAATCTGTTTTCTATTTCAGCGTTGGAAGATAAAGGATACCAAGTTGCTTTGGCTGAAGGCAAAGTTCTTGCATGGAAGAAGAACACTAGTATTAAATCAGCCCAGGAAATTGGTGTTCGTCATGAGAGTCTATATAAACTTTCAGCTCGTCCTATTCAAGCCTTAGCACATGATTCCATGAGTGCCAGTGAGCTGGCATAAAAGATTCGCTCGTCTAAATTTCAGAACTCTTTCATCCATGGAGAAGATGGTTGTTGGCCTTCCAAAGTTAAATCAAGATCATGAGTGTCTGCAAAGGTTGTGTTGTAGGTAAGAACATTAAAAGTCCTTTTCATTATAGTGAAAGTAGAGCAAACGAAATCCTAGAGCTGATTCATTCTAACTTGCGTGGTCCTATGCATGTTGCTTCATTAAGTGGTTTTTGGTATTGTGTTACTTTTATTGATGACTTCTCTCATAAGTCATGGATTTATTTTCTGAAAACTAAAGAGTTTGATGAAGTGTTGTCTAGATTTAAAGAGTTCAAAGCTCTTGTAGAGAATTTGTTCAATAAGAGGATCAAAGTTTTAAGGTATGACAATGGGGGTGAATATACTTCTGGTATATTTCAAAAAAATTGTATTGAAGTTGGGATTAAGGAGTTTTGTGTCCCTTATAATCCACAACAAAATGGTGTTGCAAAAAGAAAGCACAGGTCTATTGTTAAGGCAGCAAAATCCATGATCCATGGTCAAGGCCTTCAAAGATTTCTATGGGCAGAAGCTTGTAGGACAACAGTTTATATTCAGAATCATAGTCCACATCAAATTCTAGATAATATGACTCCTGAAGAAGCATTCACAAGTACTAAACCTCATGTTAGTCATCTCAGAATTTTTGGGTGTCCAGTTTACATTCATATACCAAAAGATAAAAGAGCTAAGTTAGAACCTTCAGGCAAGAAGGGTATTTTTGTTGGTTATAGTGAATCATCAAAACCTTTCAGGGTCTACATTCCGGGTCAAAAGAAGATTGAAATCAGCAGAGATGTTTCTTTTGAAGAAGATGTAGCTTGCAAAAGATCTAAAGAGACTAAAATGGAAATTGATAGAGAAGATCTTGAGCCTTCCCAAGATATGGATATTGCTGTCCCTGATTCCCCTTCTAAAATTTAGAGGGAGACTCTTGAGTTAGAAGATCCTATTGATCTTGTTGATCCTATAGATTCCACTTTTGGTCCAAGTAATGTTTCATTTGACAAGAAGAGACCTTTGAAGGCCAAGTACACTATGCAAGAGGCTGAAAAATATGCAGCCCCACGTGGCACCTTCAGAGAAAGTAAGAGACCTCATAAGTTTGCAGGATATGTTGCTTTAATGAATCATATTATTGAATTCAAGCCTTCAAGTTTTGGGGAGCCTTCAAAGCAACAAGTATGGAGAGATGCCATGATGGAGGAGTATCAATCCATTATCAAGAATGATGTTTGGGACATTGTTCCTCAGCCCAAAGGTAAATATGTTGTTTCTTCTAAGTGGTTGTTCAAAATTAAACATGCAACTGATGGAAGTGTTGAAAAATATAAGGCTAGATTTGTAACTAGATGGTTTTCTCAAAAAGAAAGTATAGATTATGACGAGACTTTTGCTCTTGTAGCACGGTACACTTCTATCAGAACTATAATTATTGTTGCAGCAGTTAAAGGATGGAAACTACATCAAATGGATGTGAAGACGACATTCTTGAATGGTGTAATTGAAGAAGTATTCATTGAACAGCCTAAGGGTTTTGTGATCCGTGAGAAGGAATCACATCTGTGCAGATTGAAAAAAGCTTTGTATGGCCTTAAGCAAGCTCCACGTGCATGGTATGAAAGAATTGATCATTATCTATTGAGCTTGGGCTTTCTCGAAAATGATGCAGATCCAAATCTCTATTTCAAGGTAATTGATGATAAAGCTTTAATCTTAGTTCTTTATGTCGATGATTTGTTTCTCACTGGAGAGGATGATCTCATTGATAAGTGTAAGAAAGAGTTAGCTTCTGAATTTGAGATGAAAGATCTCGGTCTTATGCACTACTTCCTTGGACTTGAAGTATGGCAAAGACCAAATGAGATTATCCTGAGTCAAGGGAAATATGCTATTGACATTTTGAAAAGATTTGGTATGTTAGATTGCAAGTCTATGTCAACTCCTATGGAAGCAAATCTGAAAAAGTTACATGAGGTTGCAGCCAATTCAGATTTAGTTGATCCCACTGTGTATAGGCAATTAATTGGATCATTAATGTGTTTGGTTGATACTAGGCCTGATATATGTTATGGCGTTAACACTCTCAGTCAGTTCATGTGTGAGCCTAGACAGATTCATCTTGTTGCAGCTATTTTGAGATATGTGCGTGGTACAGTGGGATATGGTCTGAAATATACTTCTTGTGAAGGTCTGAACTTGCAAGGTTTTTCTGATTCAGATTGGGCAGGGTGTGTGCCTGATAGGAAGAGCACTTCCAGTTGTTGTTTCAGCCTAGGTTCACCTATGATTTCCTAGTGCAACAGGAAACAGTCAGGTGTGGTTCAGAGTATAGCAGAAGCTGAATATAATGCAGCTTGTGTGGCAGCAAGATAAGCAGTGTGGCTTTGAAAGCTTCTTGCAGGACTATTTGGGCAGCCTTTGGAACCTACTGTGATTCTTTGTGACAACTAGAGCTGTGTGAAGCTTTCGGCTAATCCTATTTTTCATGATAGAACCAAGCATGTGGAAATCAAGTATCATTATTTAAGAGATATGGTTCAAAGGAAAGCAATTGAGCTCAAGTACATTTGCACGAATGAGCAGACAATGGACATTCTCACCAAGCCACTTCCTAGAGTGAAGTTTTCTTATTTTCAAGATAAGTTTGGTTTTGTGGAGAATGATGCTCTTGATGAGAGAGAGTCTTAACTTCAGTGATTCTTATTTCAAGTTGTTAATGCATTCTTCTTAATGAGAGAAGTTTGAGGTGCAAGCCCTTGTTAATGCATTCTTCTCTGTGAGAGAAGTTTGAGGTGCAAGCCCTTGTAATGCATTTTTCTTTGAGACAGAGAAATTTGAGGTGAAAGCCCTTGTTGCTCTTTCCACTCATGGGAGTAGCCATAGAGGATGTCATGTTGAAGGACTCCATGAAAACATCATGTTGAGTGACTCTGTGACGAGAGCTTGTGTTATTCCACTCATGGGAGTAGCCATGGTGAACATCATGTTGAGTGAATCCATGATGCTATCACGTTGAGAGAATCTGTGATAAAGTTTTGTTATCAACACATATGGTTGTAGCCATTGTGTTTGTCATGTTGAGAAACTCTATGACATGAAATCTACAAATGATGTCCTTTTCTAAGAGGGAGTGTTAATGTTTTATAGCTACAGGAGACATCATTTACCTGTGATGGTTGTGCAAACTCTTTGATGTTAATTACTTTGTTCTCGAGCTTGTGCAAACTCCTTGCTATGTTGTTGCAACGATTTTATTATTCTGTTGATGTTGTTGAGTTCATTCTTTCTCTACTATATCCATTCCTCAGAACGATTATTGTTGCCTTCATGCGCTCGGTGTTTTTCCTTTTGGCAGTTCCTATGTATGTTACTTCAAGGGTTTTGAAGATGTATTGTTTTCTTTTGTAGTTGTAACCGCCCAATATTAATGAGGACAGTGTTCAAATGTCATCGAGCATTAAGCTCGGGTGGAGTTACGTCAGTATTATGATGGACCTTCTATTTCCCATGTCCGCGTGGATGTTGCGTCTTTTGAGAATTCATATCGTTTTTATATTACCGATGGTTTCTCCTATTGCTTTGGTGGCTCCCTTCTTCAGTTTGGGCACCGGATGATTTGGCATCTGGCGTTATACTTCTCATGTGATGACTCTTGGTTATGTCTCGAGCAGCTTGTGTTTATGTCTGTGGATACGTCTGGCATCTTAACTGCTGACGATTCATGGTTATGTAACGGTGCATCTCTTTTGTATTCCACGGGTAAAGACTATTCGAGTGTTGTTGAGTATAGGTTGTATGATCTGTGTGACAGATATCGATGTGTTGATTATTCTCAGTATTGGAGAAGACCTCTGCATATGAAGTAATTGTGATTCTCATGTGTGAAGAATAATTTCATATTCTTTGTAATGATTGTGATACATGCTATAGAATCATTTTGTAATTGGTCGGTGTATGATCAATTTGTGTAAGTAAGACATTCTGATTGTCGAAAGTATCTGTGAGATACTTGAAGCATTTTATATTCTGTATTTGCATAGCTAAAGTGTTTGATCTGTGTATAAGGCATTGTGATTGACTGTTAAGAGTTATCAAACACAAGCTTGAGAACATTGTACTTGTTTTGAGTATACAATAAAGGATCTATCTTTTGTGGGGCTGGGTTTTTCACCCTCAAGTGGAGGGTTTTCCCAGGATAACTTATTGTGTCATCTTTTATTGTGTTTCTGTATATTGCATTCTTGCATTCTGGCTCAAAACTTAATTATTTTGTTTTGTTTTCCTCAGTTTGACACTTACAGTTGTTGATGTTATATAGCGTCGGGAGTTATCCTTCTCCTGAAGGCGAATCACTTGTCCAAGAAATGCAAAGGGTCTTGCATTTGGAAATTGAAAAGACTTGCATGGAGATGTGAAGAGACATCCATTTGAAATGAAGAGACTTGTGCTTGGAATGTAAAGAGTCTTCAGTTTCAAAGATGAAGAGTCAAGTCTTCTATATATTTCTTTGTCTTGTGCATTGATTGGGCGTTAGACACTCATTATATTGCTGGTTTTGTGTGCAGTAGATGGATTGTTGGTTCAGTTTGAAGCCTTGTACACAGATCTCTATTATTTTATCAATAAAGCATCATTTCTTGTGTGGCTGGGTTTTTCCCCTCAAGTTGGAGGGTTTTCCCAGGATAAATATTAGTGTTTTTTGTGTCATCTATTCTTGCATGTTTTGTGTTAAGAATCTTTTGTTTCTCTGCTATTCTAGTTCATAACATTAACATGGTATCAGAGCGGGTTTAAAGAAACAATCCGAACCATAATAGAAGAATTGGATTCTAGAAGAATCGTAACGTCTAATGGGAATTGAATATGTTGTTCAAAATGAGGGATTCATATGAGAACATGTAGCTAAAGAGCCTTAGAGGGTAGAATCTCTGATGAAGCTTCTTACCTAGACAGGGAGGATGTTGTCATGTTCGTCTATTCCTACATGTTTGACATTCATGTCTATGAGGATAGCAGATGTACTGTGTTCAAATTTTTCATTCTCTATAACTATGTGATGGCGAAAGATCTATTGGTGGACTACGAGAAAATTTAGGCAATAAAGAGATAAGTATTTGAATATTGATCATGAATTTTATGTAGTTAATTCATGCTATAATATTGAGAATAGTGAATCATGTATGCTTTTAGCATTGATCTGTATATTTTCTCTTTATGAATAGTTGCATTCTGTGAACTATTGCTAATCTCTCTAAAAATGCTTCCAGGACGGATTGAGAAGCAATGAGATGATGAAAGATTACATGCAAAGTCATGCAGACTATAGAAATGAACATGGGAACGCTGCTTGCAGCCATGGGACTGAATTGATGGCACATAACTTCATTAAAGAGAAAGAACCTATTCAAATTGTCATTGCATTTAGTTTCTTTGAAGAGGAAGAAATGACATTCAAAGGTAGACTATTCAGCTGCAGAAATCAGATTTAGAGGGAGCTTGAGTGGCAGATGTAGAATGCCAAGTCCTTTGTAAAGGATCAACAAACTTGTGTAGCAGTGTGACTGCGAAAGCTCATTACTGGACAAACATTGGAGCCAATTTCCTGGTGTTGTGATAATCAAAGCCATGAGAATGATGCCCGTGTTGAGAGGGAGTCTCAGCATTCAGATGATATTTTATATGTTTTAATGAGTTCTTCTCTGAGAGGGGGAAGTTCGAGGTGCAATCCCTTGTTAATGAGTTCTTCTCTGAGAGGGAGAAGTTCGAGGTGCAATCCCTTTGTTAATGAGTTCTCTGAGAGGGAGAAGTTCGAGGTGCAATCCCTTGTTAATGAGTTCTTCTCCGTGAGGGAGAAGTTCGAGGTGCAATCCCTTGTTAATGCATTCTTCTTTGCGAAAGAAATTTGAGGTGAAAGCCCTTGTTCCACCCTCTAGGAGTAGCTATGGTGGATGTCATGTGAGAGACTCCATGACTTAGCTCGTGTTATTCACCCTCTTGGAGTAGCCATAGTGAACATCATGTTGAGATGACGATATCACAGTGAGAGAATCCGTGATAAAGTTTTTGGTTTTCTCACAATGGGTGCAACCATTGTGAGGGTCATGTTGAGAGAATCCATGACATGAGAATCTGGAAAGATACCTCCCTAGCTAAGAGGGAGTGTTGATGTTATATAGCGTCGGGAGTTATCTTTCTCCTGAAGGCGAATCACTTGTCCAAGAAATGCGAAGGGTCTTGCATTTGGAAATTGAAAAGACTTGCATGGAGATGTGAAGAGACATCCATTTGAAACAAAGAGACTTGTGCTTGGAATGTAAAGAGTCTTCAGTTTCGAAGATGAAGAGTCAAGTCTTCTATATATTTCTTTGTCTTGCGCATTGGTTGGGTGTTAGACACGCATTATATTGCTGGTCCTGTGTGTAGTAGATGGATTGCTGGTTCAGTTTGAAGCCTTGTACACAGATCTCTATTATTTTATCAATAAAGCATCATTTCTTGTATGGATGGGTTTTTCCCCTCAAGTTGGAGGGTTTTCCCAGGATAAATATTAGTGTTTTTTTTGTGTCATCTATTCTTGCATGTTTTGTGTTCTCTGCTATTCTGGTTCATAATATTAACAATAGCGAAGAAAAAACAAAGCACAAGGAGACTGCAATCGCTCTAGTGAAAAAAAATCATTTTTAGTTTGTAGAATGTTTGGAAAGTTTTGGCTTTTTTATTAACCATTTTAGTTGAATTGCAATTACACTTTTACCATGTTCTGTAAATGGAATGTTGCTATTATCCACGCATTTCTCTTTTAATCATGTTTTTCATCTTCAATAATAACAAGTTGACATGCTATTCCAGAAGAGGTTGAATTAATTTTGGAAACATGGTGTCCCCTTTTTATGCAGCTTCATGATTGAAGTATGAATTGAACATTTTTTTAATTTCTTTGTTATGTGTATATCATTCAAATTACTTTCCCAATTTTTTTGTTAAAGCATTATAAACGTCAATTGCATGCATTATAATTATGCCTTAGCATTTCTACTTGTAATTATCCCCTTTTTCCCTTTATGGGAATAAAAGGTAGGGTTTGCAGCAGTTATAGGTCAGAAAACAAATAAATTATTTACTGCAATTTTCTGATATGAATATTCTTATATGCTTAATGTTTTATTTTTTTTAATTGAATGTGTGAAGATGTGATAAAGTTCAAAAGGCAACACATTAGTCACTTCAACTTCTACAAGGAAATTGGAAATAAAAATCAAGTAAAACAAACCAAGGGGAACTTATCCTTAGAGAAAGGCTTGTTTAGAGCAATATATTACCACTGCATTTGAGGGGTTAGTTATAGATTTAGCCACCACTACCTCCATATAGTACTAAGTAACTTCATTTCACATTAACCCTCTATAGTTGATTGTGGGTTTGGGAGGCAAGGAGATCAATCTACTCATCATAATATCCAAATCTCTAAATTCTCCCCTTCAATAATTAAAGAGCATGAATACATCTTACCAGTGAAGATTAACAAAACATATCCAACAATAGAACTATATAAATCTTGACAATAAACAATCACATCTCATGTAAATCAATAAAATACAATCAAATGCCAACTACAAAATACCCTACTATAAAAATCAGAACTAAGACCAAAGTTCAAACGCCAGGCATGTGTGCTTCTTACAAAACCTGATCCAACTCCTACAGCAATTCTTTAGTATCACAGTAAGCTGATTTTTGCAAATTAGAATTAAAGATAGAAGTATCCTTACAGGCATTGATAAGATTAATAGACATTTGCTCTCAGTTTTCTGAAACTTTCCGACTGCAAGTGTTTCTAAAATCAGGATCCAAACTGAATTATCCAGGTTTACAGTGACCATAAAAGATGGTCAAAATCTTGAAAATTGAAGTGGTAAGAAGTAAGAACATTATCATCCAAATCAATTGCAAGAAGAAAACTAGATCTTAAAAAACTAACCATTCAAGAATCATTGGATATAAGACATTGAACTATGTTGAGAATCAAGGTGAAGATAACTTGCAATATGTGCTTAGACAAAATGATTCAAATCTGGAAACTAAGATTACCAATGAAGATTAAGTGATTGCAGATTCAACTTAAAACAGGAAAAAAAGCAGTGCCAAAGATAACACCAGATTTATGTGGAGAAACCCCTAAGGGAAAAAACTCCACCAAAGAAAGAGAGGCAAGCATATTATTAATCCAAGAAGATTATGCAACAATAAACTTCTCTTGAAACCTCTATAGAATCTGGCAGCACCTAGATACCTGCACTTCAAAAGGCTGAACAAAACTTGATGAAGACCTTCTCAAATCCACTTGTTATATACAAGTCCTTCATGTGATATGAAGCTTATATGCGAAACCCAACGCCCCCACCTAGAAACTATGGTCATGCAGTCCAAAATAGCCACTTACAGATGCTCTTACAGCTGTCAAAGGCATCTCTCATGCATGGGCGCCTAGGGATCAAGATAGCAATATTCTGTCATAGATGTTGCCATAGAATCTTATGACATCTGTCACAACTAGCATAGATGCTCTTACAACATCTTACATGTGTCCAAACAACCTACAATGGAAGCTTCCAAAGAGGGATGCCCAAGTATTTTGTTCTTTTTCTAAAGTCCAAACTGTGAAAGCAACTTCGTATTTACATGAGTTCTTTTACCACTGTTGGTAAAACAGTGTCATCCCTTATGGGTAAATTACAAATAACATCAAAGGAATAAATAATACAAGGATTTACAAGGTTGATGACACCTTAATCCTAACAAAATTCTAATTTAAATTTCTATCTCCAAACTACCCAATCAAGAATTAGTGCAGGTACGCAATTGAACTTCTAATCTAGATTATTAAATTCACACTTTGGGGTATCATATGACATCTACCATAACTAGCATAGATGCTCTTATAACATCTTACACGTTTCCAAAAAGCCCAAAATGGAAGCCTCCAAAGGAGGAAAACCATGTATTTTGTCCTTTTCTTAAAGTCCAAACTGAAAAAGTAACTTGGTAATTACATGAGCTTGCTTACCACTATTGGTAAATCAGTTTTATCCCATATGGGCAAATTACAAATAACATTAGAGGACTACATGATACAAGGATTTACAAGGTTGATGACACCTTAATCCTAACAAACTTACAATTTGAATGTCTATCTCCAAACTACCTGTTCAAGAATTAATGCATGTAAGAATTTAAAATTCTAATCTAGATTTCTAAGTTCACACTTTGGGACATCATCAATTGTGCAGTTATTATCATAGAAGCATAAATCACGAAAAAATTGTGATTAATCATAAAAATCAGAAAACATTAGGTTTGCCAATTTTTTCCCTCAATAAATCATGATTTCTAGAAAATTGTTGACCCACGATTCGTAGAGGGTTATTAGGTCTAAATGCATTGAAAATCGGAAAGAAACAAGTAAAAACAGCAAAAATATCGGGGCAATGTGGCTAGGCTTTTGGAAAATTTTGCAAGTTCAAGAAAACCTTTTTTGACCACCATTTTTTTGGACTGCTAGGCCTCCATGGAACCGTAGTACCCACTATGGCTGCACGCACAACAAATTAATATGCTTGCTCCCTGTAAACCGAGAATGCATTATCCATTTAATTTGCCTATTATAGGCTAGTTCCAGAATTCTTTAAGGCTTTAAGCGTATCACCATCTGAGATTTCTGCCGAACTGGTGCTACCGTGAGATCACTCAACCTACCCTATAGAAAGGTTCAAACAACCAAAACCCCTGTGCAACAAGGCACACGCGGCAGGGCATCTTCCCTATCTGTTGTGACTTTAATTTTTTTAATTTTCTTTTCTTTTTTTAATTTATATATGAACTTTATATTATCTGCGATTTTTATAATGATAAATATATTTCGGATTTGACTAATCGTAATAATATATATTAGAATAAATAAAATCGTAATAGTATAATATTATAATTGTTATATTAAATTTAATTATAATATAATATAATTTGATGATTAACTATGATATCTACAATCCAATTACCCGGTTTTTTCCTGATATTTTCCCCGAATGATTTTTGCTGCTATGGACTTATTACATTGTTAATAGTTAAATTTGGACTACTAATTCTGAAATACACCAAAGGCAAATACTCAATGGCATCACAAAAGAAATTTGAATGTTGTTTCGTGATACATTAAGCATTTGCAAGCAAACCCTATTATTCTCCTTGGTTGCATACTACACGTATTTTCCCAGCAAATGAACAAACATGTAAACTTGTAACAAAACATGTATATAACCAAGATTGTGTATGGTATGGTCACAACTGTTATGAAGCTATTATGTAATCCTGATAATTACTCAATCATTTTCTTCTCCTCTAGCTCTCTATTATCTTGATGATGGATCATGGAGTGCAATCCGAAACATTGATGAAAAAACTCCAACACAATTGAACACCATTATGGATTGTGGAGACTTGTTATCATTTACTAAGTAATCATCAAGAAGTGTGTATCCCTTGATACATGCACCCTTTCATGTCTATATATCCAAGACCATGATAAGTTGTAATCATCATATATGTACAATCTTAGTATTCAAAAGAATGTGTGTTGGGTATTTCTATTTATATATATAGAAGTGCCTCCTTTCTTCTTGATCTAGTGGTAATCAAACATGTTGTGTAAGAATGAGTGAAAGCACTAACAAGAGTCTAAGACAATCTGAGACACCTATGGCATGTACGTGTACGTGTACGTGTACGTGTATATGTATATGTATGGATGGATGGATTATGCATGTATATATATGTACATGTGCATAGTATGTGTGCATGCGTGTGTGTACTTGTGCATAGTGTATATATACACACACACATACATTCACATGTACATGTATATATGTATATATGTATGTATAAATGTATGTACGTATGTAGGTATATGTATGAAAGTACATATGTGTATGCATATGTATATGTATGTATGTATGTATGTATGTATATGTGTGTGTGTGACAGAGTATACACGCACAGACATTGGTGTGCACACTTGTTTAATCAAGTGGTAATCAAACATGCTATGTCAAAATGAGTGAGAGCAATAACAAGCGATCTTTAAGATAAGCTAAGCATCAATTGCTAAGGGCAACTTGGTTGCTTTAGCCAAGTCCGCCTCATTCACATGATTCATCGATAAATAAGAGACGCAATCCACCAAGCACCTTGGCAACGAAAAGCAATAGAGATTAGAATCCAATTTTATGTTTCTTTTGAATCCCATTTTAATGATATTTAAACAAATGGAAATGATATACTCACAAACATATCAACCACCAAATGTTCAACAAGCATACTAATTAGCATTGCTTTCCATAATAGGAGAACCCCTAAGGTGGAGCATTGATATTGAAAATATTGATGGAAAATGCGTGAGTAGCTTAGTAGAAAAAACTTGACTAGTAATTGAATATAAAATAATGAATTTTATTAATATTAATATAATGATTGTGACAATACTGAAATAAAATATTAATATCATGCCACCTAAGGAACTCAATATTTCCATGTGAGGTCGGAAGTTAATAGACCTACTATCCCTATGAACTCAAGTTACCGTGCACATATACTAATCCTATAATTTTTACCCTATTTTGGCTCTTGTCCTTAGAGATTTCAGATAGGGAGAATGCTCATCTTCAATATTAAGGTTCGAGCAAGCCATGGGCCAATGCAAGACCAAGTACCTCTTGCCATCAACACTCAAAACTAACTCAATAAAATAAAAAAGGATATTACTGAAATGCTGGAGGGAAATGGCAAAGTGATGAAATTCAATTCAAAAATATGTAGAGACAAGTTGTATGTTGAAACTTGAACCCAATGGAATTCAAAACAAAAATATCAATCATATGTCAATAAAGGCAATAAAACCAAAGGCTTGGATACAAACACATACCACCTTTGCTGACAGATGAAAGTGCACGCGTCCGAGTATTAAGGGCCTTTCCTCGAGATAGGGCCTGCATCAAAAACACATTCAGATTAGTTACAACTTACTGTTTTACGAAGCCCTTATCAACTAAGAATATAACTTACCAAGTAGTTAAAATACATTAACAAGATGAAATTGTGAAAAGCAAAAGCTATGTTCAAACTGGGCACACAATTCTTTGATAAAAACGCTCTTATCATATGTGTAGTAAAGCCTCATAGAGGTCATTGATCTTCCAAATACCTTTAATGTTACAAGCCGATTCCAATAAATTAGCTCAAAAACAAAATAAAAGGTGGCTAGCTTTGAACCATGGATTGAAACATCATTTTAAAGCACAACTACTATGTTTACCTAATGGAATACTATGTGAAGGTTTCTCTATTTCCTTTGTTTTGTCTAGTGTATGAGGTTAAAACCCTTCTTAAAACAAATAATTTTGAGCTCTATAGACAAAATAAGAGACTTGTTATTGATTTTTTAGCTGTGAACTATTTAACAATGGAAAATTTAATATGATATGAAAGCAAGCCATTCATTCAACTCAAAAATGAACAAATTCCTCAGAGAATCGTCTAGCTCAAAACATTATTAACTTAGAAAGAAGCTATAGGTAGGGCATAGTAAAGTCAAATATCAAAAGTATATTAAGGAGTTGTTATTTCAATTTTATCATGGTCTCTTTAAATGTATTCTCTCATTTTTTATCCTATGTGCTTGAAAGAATAATTTACAACATTGACATCATCCTTTGAAAGGCTATACCAACTTGGCACATTTTCTTTATAGTACTTTCTAACTCTACAATAAAGGAGTCTTTAATTGTTGTTTACCAACAAAATCTGGGACTCCACCAAGGTTCTAGTAAATGATTGCTTCTCATGTACTTGAAATGCACAAAGATAAATCATAGTCACATGGTTAGCGTAAAATGCAATCCTAGTCAAATATAGGTGATGTGACTCATATGTTGCACATTATGCAAGTTCCAAGTTTCTAGAAGGGGAAAAGTTAAAATAGAACAGATTTCAGGAAACTAGAAGATATCATCTAAGTAAGAATTGCAAACAAAATGTGGTTGCTCTCCTCTAAAAAATGTCCAACCCAGTTCCCATGCCATTTTGACTTGTTGAATAAAACAGCAGTCGCACTCAGGAAGAGCCTAGTCAAATACATGAGCAAATGAAAAACATAACATGTAATCCTTTAGCACATAGGTCTCCAATCATAGATGAAAAGAACAGATTTACAAGAGGGGGAATAGGGGAAAGAATAGGGAAAGATAATATTTTTTATTTGTTTCCAACTTCTCCCCAAGTTGTTCTCATTTATAGCCAAGTAGTTGAAAGTAGCTTACACCTTGACCATGCACTTTTCCTTGCTTCTATGGGAGAGATGATTTTACCAAAAGCCCCACCAATGTTGAGGGATTGTACATAGGAGACCATCCCAAATGTAGAAAAAAAAAACATGCCAAAATAAATTATTACTAAAAACATGGTTTCATTAATAACTAGTGTTCCACGGAGATGCATAACCCCTAAAAACCTCGCATTTCCAGGACAATGATGCAAGGACTCTATGGAAACATTCCCCTACAACATTGCAACCACCTCCACCACCTCGAAGACACCGTTGAGACATCGAGGACTTCAAGACATCTAGGGGACTTCTAAGAGTCTCTTGAAAGTCTAGAGGACACCCAAGAGTCTCATGTGGCCAAAAAGGCAATTTAAAATATATATATATATATATATATATATCCCTATGCTCAAGGCTCAACCCTAATGGCCTAAGGGCCTACCTAAACCCCACAAGCCCTATAAATACCCTTAAATCCTCTTTTCAACTCACAAAAACAAATCAACATGTTGATAGTGCAAGTGTGAGAGAGAGGGTTACAAGTGCAAAGTGAAAGAGGGAGAGTGAAGTGCAAGAGGGTTGAGGAGCAAGAAGAAGAACAAGAAGAGGAGTGTCCGTGTAGAGTCCAACAATTCTAATGATGAGGAGATTGTGGATGATTAGAGGCCTCACTTCACTCCATTTTGTTATTTTGTAAAATTGTAATCATCATTGTGCTCTTTGTAATCATCATTATGAAATCTTTGAATATAATATAAATTTCAAAATTGACATTTTCATTGTTCAATGTTAAATGTTAAATTGTTAATGTTTCACTTCAAAATTTAGTAGTTTCTAAGTTTTACTAGTTTGCCAAAGTTTCATTTGTAATTCTATACTTCACATATTTTTATAACTTTTTTTCAAGTACTATATGCATTTCGGTATCCCCCCCAAATCATTGCCCCAATGTCATCCCCCAGCTTAGGCCCTTGGTCCCCCATCCTCAAAACACGTCACCACATCGTGAAACTCTGCAGAACAATATTAATGACAAATGCAACATCCTAATACACAATGTAAATCTCAATAACTAAATCATTGTGCTTCTTGTATCATGCCCCTAAACTCGATTAATAAAGGTGGCAGACTTTCTCAAGATTACACAGCAGTTTACAGTTTTAATGAACAACAAACATGGGAAAGCAATTTACAACAGAAGTGATTATATTGACAAGACAACACTCCCTTAACAGCAATTAAAAGAAACGGTTTGTTTAACTAAACAAACATCTAATTACAAGTGACTTGTGTTAAAAGTAAAAACACTGATTAAACTTTGAATACTATGTTAAATATTGCATAAGTTAAAGGGTGCCACCTGTCTTTGAGGTTATGATCATTGATGAAAAGAGATGATTCTATAGGAATCATCCCTTTGGGGAAATATAAGATTATTACGGAGAGTTCAATGAGAGGGGAGTATGGAGAAGATCAGATCAGATTTTGTATTAATAATAAATTTAGCATATAGCAGTTGGACATATTCTGGTTTGGGATCATCAATCAATAAAGAAATCAAATATTCCTTCAGATCGTCAAGTCCAAGACATCAGCAGTCAATTCAAAATCAGATATTTCTTCAGAACCTCAAATCTTGAACTAGCAAATCCAAGACATGAGCAAACCATCGAGATTACACCTTCAGATAAAAGAATAAGCACTCTGGCAGAACTCAAGCATCATCCTTGCAGCGGCAGATCTGGAGTCCAAACGTAGCGCCAGCAGTGGCCAGCATACCAATCCATCCATAGTCAACAATCAGTATATTGGTATAATTAATACTATATAGATTCTTCCTTCCTATGCCTTTCTGATGAGATAATGCCTAAATGAGTGTTACTAGAATATTACATAAATACATATATTGTCTGAAACCCACCTTGCAAGGGAAAGCGCCTGAGGTGTAAGAGAAGGGTCACAAGGGGCTCGTGAGGAGGCTGTCCTAGTAGGACTGTTGCAACCTAGGACAAGAGGGCACTCACCAAGTCAAGTCACCCCTTACAACCTCCACCCAACTCCGCAAGGTGACAACTGTTTGTAGCGAGATGATATATGATTGGGGAAAGCAGATACAAGCCGCCAAGCAAGAGGGCTGTGGTAGACATCCCTCTTAGGCTTGGTGTAGAAATGGCTTCAGGCGGACTTATCATGTCTCTACCCAAATATGTTTGTAACCTAAGCATCTAATATGGTTTTTCTAACCCTAATGATTATATGTGTGTGTGTACATGTATTGTATAAGTCTCTTTCATCCTGTTTTTGCAGGATCCAAATCCAGAATCGCATTATTGAGGAAAGATTTATTTAGTAAGCCATAACCCTGACCCTAATTTATTGCAATTGTGATTATAGGGCAAATTAGGAAGGGAACATTACAAATGGTTTCAATGCATAATCCTGCCATCTTGCGGGACAAACCTACCTTAATCACCATCTAATTAGGATTAACTGTTCAGCCCTTTCCTTAAATAGGTCAAGAATGTAATCGAATAGGCCAGCATTGTGTCTCTATATGTATGTGCCTTCAACTACTTCGTGTCTAATATAAACATGCTTACTCTAAGTGTTTTTTATATGCATACTCTTCACATGTATACCTTGTGATTGCTTCACAATTGATGAACTTCATGCATGTTTACTACATGAGAACACTCCTCATGTATGCTTTTGTGTAATGCTTCATGCCTTAAATGTCTGACATGTATCTATTGCTTCATTCCTTGTATGTCTGATGTGTATTTATTGCTTCATGCCTTACATATTTGATGAGTGTTTATGTACCAATTCATGCCCTACATGCCTGGCGTATATTTAAGTATATTGCTTCATGCTTTACATGTATGACGTGTATTTATTGTTTAATGCCTAACATGTATACTTCATGCGTTATGTGCAATTTTATTATTAAAAGCCTTATGTATGATTCACGCTTTACATGTATTCATATGTACTCATGTGTATGATTCATGCCTTAGTGTATTCTTGTTTCATGACTTGAGTGTATTCATGTGTATACCTCACACTTTGTGTCTACATGTATTCACGTGTATGCTTCATGACTTAATGTGTTTGTGTGTACTTCATGTGTATCCATGTATATGCTTGATAACTTAAATTCATGTGTATGTGCTATGTTTAAGACTTAAGTGAATTAATGTGTATGCTTCATAATTTATGTGCTACGTGTTGTTGATGTGAGTTTTATGCCACTACATAACATATAGGACTAAACGTTTGATACAGGGTACCAAACACTCAACCCTCTCTTGAAAAGCATATACTCACAAAGGATGTGAGAAAACACTCCAAGGTTCCTTACCTGTGGATCCTAACTCAGTTTTAATGATGTGATTTGCTGGTAATCACGTTGGCGGGCTTACGCTGTTTCTTTGAAGATATTAAACTCTGACTATGATGATGATGAATTTTAGCTTTTTTCAATGTATACTTCCTTAGCTTCTCCTCTTGAATTTATATCACTCCAATCTATTCCTCTCACTACTAATCTACTCACTGCTTTAACTACTACTCCTAAGGATGAAGAGGCTATCAAGTGGACGGGGATCGAACCAAGTGGAAGCTTACCAGCGGTGCTACTCCCACAGGTGCAAAGATTCGAAGGAAATGAGACTAGAGTATCACACAAGGCTTCCCAACGAGCCGCTAGGATGCTAGTGACCTAGTTTAATGATCCCTATCAAACACTTGCTAAGATCACCATGCAACTAACTATTTAATCTATTCTAACTTAGCAACTTGCTTGAAATGAAATCTATTCTAAAACAACTCAATGAAATTTAACTCTAAATATTTGGAAGCAAGAAACCATGCAATAACACCAAGTGTTCTTAATCACCA
>MU226935.1:532254-554993 GCA_018584345.1 Thuja plicata
AATTTGATTTTTTATTTTTATTTTTATTTTTTTCTTTCAGATTTTCAATGATGATCTAATTTTTTTGATGAACTTTTCAGATTGTTGATTTTTTTTTATTTTTTTTTTAAATTTTTTATAATTTTCCATGAACTTTTCAGATTGTTGATCAGTCGATCGAGTTACTCGTCGATTGTTGACTGTCATGTCCCTTTGTAGATTAGAGGTGTGTAATGATGCCTCAGTTTGCATGATAAGAATAATTTGGCTTGAAATGCGTGACTATTGTGCTCTCAAAATTTGAGTGAATGGATGTATGTGAGAATATAAGTCAGTGTAGGATAACCAAGAATAGATCAATGTTGTATTGATGTCAACCCCATAGGATATAAAATGATATTTTTCATCCTCGCGATATAGAGGTAAAAAAATTTTGATGCGCTCACTGAGATCCTGTAAATCTCACATGAGCAAGTAGAGAGTAGGATATGATTGACTTAAGATAATTAATCTAAAATTAATGATTGATTGTCTGACTGTAACAAGTTTAGCTAGATAAGTTGAATATGAGGGTGGCGTACCTTAAACCCCTATCATTGATTGAATGTTTATCCCCAGAGGACCGACGTGTGTTCAGACAATGTGGTTTAGGATATTTGTTGAGAATGCCCCAAATTCAACTGAATCGGGGATTGTTGACAACAGTTGCAGAGAGGTGGCATGGTGACCACAATACCTTTCACCTTCCCACCTGAGAGATGACTATCACACCAGAGGATATATACCAGATTTTTTGGATCCCAGTTATGGGAGAGCTAATACACTTTGATCCATATGATGATGGTGTCGTCGTACATCAAGTATTTAATGATGATCAAATTAGAGGCTATACATTGACTTGGGATACGATGATGTAGAGAGAGTATGCCCCACTTCCTACAGTTCTCACAACCTTGATAGGAGGATTTCTCATGCCAGATCGGAGAGCACATGGATTTCACATTGGGTGGGGTAGCTTATTGGAGGATATGCTTGCGAGACCATGCCGCTTTGCTTGGGGTACATGCATTCTAGCACATTTATATTATGAGCTGCATCAGGTGGTTTATGTGCGTGCAACAGCTTTATCAGCGGGTGCCATAGTGTTACAAATTTGGGTATGGGAGAATCTTCCAATGACCTGACTAGTTGAAAAGAGAGCATGGGAGGAGGATCATCCCTTCATTTATGGTTATAGCAGTTTTCTTGTCCAACCAAAGCTAGGCAAGTTAGAGTACTGGAGGAGACAGGTTGATGATCTAGATACTTTCTATTGGAGACCTTATCTAGGATGTGAGGAGTGGCGTGAGGATCGCCGAGAGGTGTTATACATGTTCACATCAAGATGGTTACTTGGTCAAACACCTTATATTATTGAGAGATTCTTCATTTCCATAGTATGGCTCCAGTTTGGACGGACACAGGGTTTGCCCTAGGGACTAGCTATGTATGCACGTACCCGGAAGGAGAAACCTTCCTGGAGACCATGTGCATCATTTGAGGGAGCTATAGATGAATTTTGCACTTTAGTTCAAGTTTCTTGGGATTATGAGGATGATGTGATGGATGCAGATGTGATAGAGGAGTATATACAGTGGTTTTTGGCACATCCCTTTCCACGACTGTCTTCGCCATATGAGCCAGTGCCTCCCTTGGAGAGTGATGATGATGATGAGGATAAACCTCGACGACCAGCAAGATATGGAGGATGATGGAGAGATTGCATAGAGGAGGATGCAGGATTATATGATATCCCCGTGAGAGCAGTGAGGGGGAGAGGTGGTAGAGTGATTGGTTGAGGAGCTGGTGGTGATGAGGATGACCACATAGGAGACGATGGTGGCCACGAGGGAGATGCCAATGATCATGGAGGAGATGAGAGTGATCATGGAGGAGATGATATTGATCACGATGGAGTTGCTATAGAGAGGAGGAGATTGTTGTTTCCAGATCATGAACAGGTAGCTCACAGAGCTAGGTCAGGTATAGTACAAGGTGCAGGACAAGATTTACAAAGGGGTACCCCAGGTCAGGATATGCATAGATTGTGTGGGGAGTTGTTTATAGCACAGGCATACATCATATTATTGCAGGGACATATTCAGAGGCTTGAGGTCGAGTTAGCTTCTACCAGGTCACAGAGAGATTGTGATATTCATACCATGAAGGCAGAGTTAGCAATTACTAAGACTTGGAGAGATCATGTTATACAACAGCAAGGAGTAGTAGAGGATATAGCCCAACAGTTATAGCAGGTCACTTGAGATGGTATGACTTGCTAGACCATGCAAGATATGCGAGAGGAGATCTGGAGAGGACAGTTCTACTTTACTTTATATCATGAGTTATTGCCACCAAGTCAGAGTGCTCATTCTTATACACAGAGTATTAGAGGCAGTTCTTCACGACAGGTCGAGAGTAGAGGTGTATTAGGGCCACCTCCCAGACCTCTAAGGGGACTAGATGCAGTGATAGGTGATGGTGTAGGACCATCGACTGGTGCAGGTACAGGTACAATTACAAGTGCATGTGGCCATATTTTGATGGTTCACCCAACAGAGTTAGGAGATAGTCATGTTTAGATCTTGTTGATTGTATCAGATTTTTTTGATGAGGACATATGAATCAATTTTGATGATGTACAGTTGATATATCTTGATGTGTACCCTTGGACATTATAGAGACCTTACCCCTTACTTTTGATGATGTTCTTCTTTGACGTCATTATATGTGGAATTTTATGATTTTGATGATTTATGATGATGCCATGAGATATTTTGATGAATGTAGTTTATATGACTATCTATATGCATATTTTTGTGGTTTTTTATGCAAGATGTATGTATGCAGATACTGTACTTGTGATGTTTATGTATGGATTCCCTAAAATGTATGGAAAATGATATTTTATGTTTCTATTATGGATGCACAATATGAATGTGATGATTCTAGGCGATACTGAAATGCTTTATTTATATGATGGTGATTGATAATGATGTAATGCTTATGGATAATGTTACTGTAACTATATGATCTGGGTAATATGTAATGCAACTAAATGATTTGGAAATGCACCTAAATTATGATATATAATATAATCATAAATGATGATGAATGAAATGATCCTACAAATTCAATTGTTCCTAAATGTATATGAAACATGCCCCTAATGAATGCAATTTGTGAAATGTAAATGAGTTGTATTGTCTTTGATAAAGTCCCACATATTCCATCAAAAGAAGATTTCTTGATACTTTGACTTGGATGTTTGACCCCCCTTTCCTTGAGAAATCTAATAATGCATGATGTATGCACGATTTAATCTAGCATGAATACAATGTACAAATACAACCTAAAACAGTTGTCACTTTTTAACGGACTGCTTTTTTGCAAGTATCATCATTGAGTATTTTTGGTAAACCATTAAGAAACTAGTATAATCCTCACTGGTGATATTTCCAAACCATGATGGTATGAATACTTATTTCATCAGATTCAATGTGACCACTTCTATCATTGAAGCTCTAACTCATCAATACAACCCTCACTGGTAAGATTTCCCCTACCATGAGAGTATGAATACCGATTTCATCAGATTCAATGTTGCAAGTGGATTTTGGCATTAAGATATGAACAATCTAAATAGCCAAGGTATCCTTTTGCGTAAACAAACAAAGATACAATCCCTAGTGATAGAAAAATGTCCTCGATGATTCTTTGATGATCATGTCATTAGACGAACTTGCATATATCTAGGAATCAACCTTACAAGCAAAAATCTTTAAAAAAATCATGTCTCCATCATTGCATATCTAGTTCAACACATCATTGATAGGCTAAAAAGACATGATAGAAAAATCAAGAAACATTATTGATCTTAACTTTTCTATTTGTTTGTTGATCTATTTCCTTAAAAAAAAAATATCCATCCAATTTTGATCCTTTGTTCATAATGATTGATGTATCAGCTTAGCGTTTGATTGCTTAGCCTTTGAATTTGAGATGAGTCATATGTTTGGATTTGTAGAAATTTGATACTCGGATCAATCGATAAGTGTCAAAGATTGTGATTCTTGATTTTTGATGAAAGGATTGAAATATCGCTTGTGTTCGTTCTCCGATGAGTTCTTGGAATCTGAAATGTGCCCCTAATTGGATTTGTCAATGATAATGAACCAGGGCAACTTGCAAACACCATGACAAAAGTTTTATGTACAAATGTAGCTCGGAGACTTTATTATGACTATGTACAAATGAAGGAATGCAATGGGGTATGTACAAGGATGGGAAAATTTAAATGCAATGAAACTAGGCTTGACTTAGGGCAAGTAGTGCATGTTTCCCAGGTTTTCACCACTTGGATTTACTGCACCTTTTTTCTCTTTTTTTTGGCTTTTTTTTTTGCTACCAAGGCGCCTATTGTTAGGTTTTCACCAAGGCACTTTTCTCTTTTTCATTTTTATTTATTTTTTCTTTAATTTTTTTTTATATCATCAAGACACCTATTTGCTAGGTTTTCACCAAGACAACATTTTTTTTGATCTTTTGAATGTTTTTACTTTCTTCATGCTCAATTTTCCTCTTTTTATGCTTTTTTTGCTTTTCCATTTTTTTTTAATTTTTTTATCTTTCTCCTTTTTTTGGATTTTGAACTTTTCTCATGTTTTTGTATTTTTATCAAGATCAATTTGAACTATACAATATGATGCTTTTCCATATGATACTCTCTCTTCTTATACTCTTTCAACGGATACTCTTTCGTCTGATTAGGTATAAAACCTCTTTAAGTGTATGCTATTGATGGGTTCCTAAAGCTCATCTCCTTCACAATCAGATAATTTGTATGTTCCCTTCTCATAGGATGATGTAACTACAAAGGGTCCTAGCCAATTTGTCTCAAATTTCCCCTTCTTTTCCCCTTCTGATTTGTTTATGGGATTTTCTCTTAGAACAAGATCACCTATTTGGAAGGCTCGAGGTTTGATCTTTCTATTATAGTAATGAGACATTCTCTTTTGGTATAATTGAATATGATTATAATCTTGATGTTGATATTCTTATAGTAACTCTAGCTCTTCCAATCTAGACACTCTATACTCCTCATCTGTCAGGATGCCATGTATTGTGATTCTTAGGAATGGAATTTCCACTTCTAATGGTAAAACTGCTTCGGCTCCATACACTAAAGAAAAAGGTGTGGCCCTAGTAGGTGTTTTTATGCTTGTTCAATAAGCCAAAAGTGTTGGGTTTAACTAGATGTGCCAATCCCTACTCGAGCCATCAATTGTTTTCTTGAGGATTTTCAGAATGTTTTTATTAGAGGCTTATGCTTGTCCATTACCTTGAGGACAATAGATGGAAGAAAAATGTTGAGTAATATGAAATGTTTCACATAACTCCTTAACATCCTTATTTTTGAATTGTATTCCATTATCAGTGATAAGTGTGTGTGGGATACCATATCTACAAATGATGTGGTTTAGGATAAACATGGAAACTTGTTTTCTAGTTGCATTTGCTAAGGGTGCAACTTCCACCCATTTTGTACAGTACTCAGTTGCAGTGATAATGTATTTGTGCCCATTAGAAGAAGGAGGATATATCATCCCTACCAAATCAAAACCCCATTAATAGAAAGGCCAAGGTGTAGTAATGGGATGTAATTCTTGTGTTGGCACATGTATCAAGTTCCCATGATATTGGCACTTAAGACAAAATTTCACAAATTGGCATGCATCTTTTTCCATGGTCAGCCAATAGTACCCCATCCTAAGAAGTTTCTTTGCTAAGGTAAATCCACTCGAGTGTGACCCACAAATCCCCTTGTGAATGTCATGTAAAGCAGTTTTTGATTCCTCACTCTCTAGACATCTAACTAACGTTCCATCAAGACCTTTGCGATACAATGTGTCAGAAATAAGGATAAAGCGTGAGGCTTGGAGTATAAGGTTTCATTTTTCATTTCTAGTTTGGTCTAAGGGTAGGGTGTTATCTTTGAGATAGGTATAAATAGGACCATACCAAGTAGAGTCATGAACCACAAGTAGGCAAATGATTTGGGAATCAGGATGGTCATATGCAGGTTGTACTAATTCCTCCACCAAGAACTCATATCTTTCACCTTAATCATGTATTTGCAATAGTGAAGCTAGTGTGACCATGACATCAACTGCTCTTTTCTCTGCTCTAGGTATTTGCTCAAATGTGATCAATACAAAATACTTTTTGAAATCATCAATCATACTTTTATAAGGCATGAACTTTTCATCTTTAGTTAGGTATTCATCATTAATATGATTGATAACTAATTGGGAATCTTCATAAATTTGTATTTCTGCAATCCTCCATTCTAAAGCCATTTTGAGTCCTATCACAAGAACTTCATACTACGCTATATTATTGGTGCATGGAAATAGAAATTTAAATGATTTGGGGATCGTGCAACCTTGGGGTGTAATGAAAAGAACTCCTGCCCCCGAGCCATGTTGAGTATAGGATCCATCAAAGTATAACTTCCATGTTTTTGGCTCACTAGTAAGAATACTTGCATCTGGAAACTCCACTTGAATAGGTTCCTCACTTGAGAGTGGTGATTCTGCTAATTAATCTGCAATAACTTGTCCCTTATGTTGGAATTATTGGAATGATGTACTAAGAGGGGAGGGGTGAATCAGTACCTCTAAAACTTTTTATGTGATTGGACCATTAACCTTTGTGTCATCAGATTTGTATGTACCTATCTATCTGTTCATCTTTGATTATGTATGTGTAATCATAATATAAGTTCTTTATATGTATAAACATTCAAGAAACATCCATGAAAACAAATAACACATAACAGATGATATGATATCGTAGAAAACTCCTATTAGGAAGTAAAAACTGTGGTGGGGATGTCTACCCACAAAACTTCACTATCTGCAGATAAGAAGGGAGCCAGTAAAGGCTTACAATTGATCACTTCTGATGATCTACCCTGTTAAGAGTATTAGAGTGGAGACCTGTTAGGATCTACTTCATTTGAAGCTTTAGCAACACTGTTAGGTGTGCACTCTATCAAGAGATTTATCAAAGAATTGTTAAGTCCACCTTCTACAAAAGGATTTCTATTGTGATGCACTTGTTAGAATGCAACTACAATATAAATGTTGATCTGATAGTGAATGAAATCTCAAATTTCTGATAACGGATCCTGTATATCTTATAATGTATGTATGTAATCACCTTGAGTGATTGAGTAATACCTTGTCTCTGCTCGTTAGTAGCCTTCCTGTGTTCTTGATAACTGTTGTGATCTATTTCTGAACTTTGCATGAATTCTCTTCTTTTTTCTTAGATGCTCTCCATAGCTACTATCATATTCAAATGATTACAAGTCTCTCTTATAAAAATGATGGAACATCTATTTATACTAGTTTCTAGTTCTATTCTTGATTCACACTTTTCAAATTAACTCTAGATCCAATGTTTACAACTTGACCTTGATCTTTAGTTAGATATGTTTTAGATCCATTAGGATGCTTTAAAACATTTACAATATGCTTGCTTGATCCTCAAGTTAAGATTTAAAACAAATAAAAACTCTATAAATAGAATTACATTGCTTAATCTGACATGTAAAATTAGATCCACTTTTTGCGGGTTCTTTAACTGACTGTCGATTTTGATGGTCGGGCTACTCTGTCAGTCTGTCGATTTTCTTCTCTGTTGGTGTTCCTTACTTGAACTATTCATCGAGTATGCCTTTTCTGCTCCGTCGGCGATGTTCTCAAAACTGTATCGTCAGTTATGCTTGTCGTCGATAATTTCTATACTTAGCATTTTCATGTTAGACATTTTGTCATGTCAGGTATGCTTGCTGTCCACCGGTTATGATTATTGTCCACCGGTTATGCTTATACCGATGATATTTATCATGTTTTTCCCTTTAAGTATACTAATGGAAAAACTTAATGTCATCAATCTCCCCCTTTGACATTAGTATCAAAAACTGATATGTGCAACATACTTGATGCATTAGTATGTACACCTATGTATACTTCTTTCTTAGTCATGAAATGACTCCCCCTATGCATATGCTGGTAAGTGTAAGTTTATGTACATATCTATCTTTTTTGTACATACATTATACATATCCTCATATAGTATTTTGTACATATGTATACATTCCTCCTTTTTTGATAATGAGGGCAAAGGTACTTAGATCTTTTCAAAAATGTGAGAGTGTGAGGCTTTAATTTCCTCCATCATTTTCTCCTATTTCTCCTTTAAATTCTCAAGAGCTAAATGATCAAGTGATATCCTCACATGCATGTCATATATGCTATCTACCACAAACATTTCTGGGGTTGTGATTAGATTTCTTGCATCTGTAATATGTTGTTGCAGAGTGGTGAGGTTTGGCAAAATTTGAGCTTGAAGCTCTGTAACCTCATTTCTAAATTGAGTCTCTGCATCCAATATTTATTGTCTCAATCTGTTTACCTATGTTATCTTTTCATGATGCAACTTTATAGTGTTTGCATCAGAGGTTAAACTTAGTGCACTAGCTGTTAGATCTGAATCTAATTGTGACAGCTTTTCACTATTTTCTTTAGTGAAATTTTCTAATGTGCATAATTTCTGAACTAAGGTAACAACTTTAGCAATCGTAGGTTATAATTCACTTGCTAGTTCAGATAGCTTTACCTTGTTCTCTACCACTTCTTGGCCGATATTCTCAATTAGTTTGTGTTGATACTTCATCTCTGCCTGTTCTTCCATTGCCTTCTCTGCATCCACATTCTGATTTGTGATGGCGTCGGTTAGAACTACTATTTGTTCCATGACTGCTGTGTTATTTTCAATTTTGACATCTGGAACAATTTGATGTAGAATGTCTCTTGCCTGTTCAAGTGCTTGGGCTTCCCTATGTGCCTTTCTCATTTTCTCTTGAATTGTCTTTCTTTGACACATCACTCCAAACTTTTGAAGTGTTTCAGTATCTAAAGTGGATACATCCCACTTGGGTATTTATATTACCTCATCAAGTGTGACAACCAAGATATCTTTCTTCAATGCCTTTTTCTTTTTCTTCTTTGGTTAGGTGGCAGATTGGTGTACTACCATTTGTAAATCTTGAGATTAGATTGATTTGGTGGGTGAGGGTCGAGAAGATGAAGCATCTTGATGTTTTTGTTCTGAGTCCACTGACTGGTTTTGTGAAGACATCTCCTCATTTTCCTTGGGTGTATCAACAAATTTATCTTCTTTTTCATTAAGCCTAGTTGCCATGATCTTTCTTTCATCAAGCAACTTTCTCATGCTTACTCTCGCCTCTTTATACTGCTCATAGTAAATTTGAATTTGCAATTGCTCATTCTCAATAGTCTTGTCCAGTCTGTACTTTTCCATCGTGTGGATCTTTTCTCTTAAGTCTTTAAGCTTTTCAAGAAAGAGACCCAACTCTGATACCAATTGTTGGAATTATTGGAATGATGTACTTAGAGGGGAGGGGTGAATCAGTATCTCTAAATTTTTTTATGTGATTGGCCCATTAACCTTTGTGTCATCATATTTGTGTGTACCTATCTATTTGTTCATCTTTGATTATGTATGTGTAATCATAATATAAGTTATTTATATGTATAAACATTCAAGAAACATTCATGAAAACAAATAACACATGATATGATATTGCAGAAAACTCCTGTTAGGAAGTAAAAACTGTGGTGGGGATGTCTACCCACAAAACTTCACTATCTGCAGATAAGAAGGGAGTTGATAAAGGCTTAAAATTGATCACTTCTGATGATCTACCCTGTTAAGAGTATTAGAGTGGAGATCTATTAGGATCTACTTTGTTTGAAGCTTTAGCAACACCGTTAGGTGTGCACTCTGTTAAGAGATTTATCAAAGAACTGTTAAGTCCACATTCTACAAAAGGATTTATGTTGTGATGCACTTGTTAGAATGTAACTACAATATAAATGTTGATTTGATAGTGAAAGCAATCTCAAATTGCTGATAATAGATCATGTATAGCTTACAATGTATGTATGTAATCACCTTGAGTGATTGAGTAATACCTTGTCTCTGCTCGTCAGTAGCCTTCTTGTGTTCTTGATAACTGTTGTGATTTTTTTATGAACTTTGCATGAATTCTCTTCTTTTTGCTTAGATGCTCTCCATAGCTACTATCATATTCAAATGATTACAATCCTCTCTTATTACAAATGATGGAACATCTATTTATACTAGTTTCTAGTTCTATTCTTGATTCACGCTTTTCAAATTAACTCTAGATCCAAGGTTTACAACTTGACCTTGATCTTTAGTTAGATATGTTTTAGATCTATTAGGATGCTTTAAAACATTTACAATATGTTTTCTTGACCCTCAAGTTAAGATTTAAAACAAATAAGAACTCTATAAATAGAATTACATTGCTTTATCTTATGTGTAAAATTAGATCCACTTTTTGCGGGTTCTTTAACTGACTATCGGTTCTGATGGTCGGGCTGCTCTGTCAGTCTATCGGTTTTCTTCTCCGTCAGTGTTCCTTACTTGAACTGTTCGTCAGGTATGCCTTTTCTTCTCCGTCGATGATGTTCTCAAAACTGTATTGTCAGTTATGCTTATCGTCGGTAATTTCTATACTTAGCATTTTCACGTTAGACATTCTGTCCTGTCGGGTATGCTTGTTGTCCGCCGGTTATGCTTACTGTCTACCAGTTATGCTTATACCGATGATCTTTATCATGTTTTTACCTTTAAGTATACTAATGGCAAAACTTAATGTCATCACCTTAATAGATTTACAGTCCACATACTCAATGTCGAACTCACTCAATACCATAACCCACTTGGCTAGCCTCCCTGTGAGAGTTGACTTGCTAAGAAGATATTTGAGTGGATCTATTTTAGCAATAATTATGATTTTATGTGTAAGAATGTAATGTTAGATATTTTGAGACACAAAGATGACTGCTAAGCATGTTGTTTCTACACAGATATAATTGAGCTCATATTTGACTAAAGTTCTATTAATATAGTAGATTGCTTTTTCTTTTCCTTTGTCATCTTCTTGTGCTAAGAGGGCCCCTAATGAATTTTTAGTTGTGGAGATGTAGAGAATTAATAGTTTTCCTGGTATTGGAGCCATTAGAACTGGGGGATTTTCCAAGTATTTCTTTAAAAGAGAAAAGTCCTCTTCACATTTACTATCCCATTGAAAGAGGATATCTTTGTGCAATAATTGAGTAAAGGAATGGTATTTTTCTGCCAATTGGGAGATGAATCTTCTAATAGATTGTATCCTTCCTTGCAAAGACCTCAATTGGATTATATTTCTTTGTGCCTCCATTTCCATAATGGCTTGAACTTTAGTAGGATCCACTTCTATTCCCTTTGCCAACACAATATATCCCAACAATTTTCCAGATTGAACACCAAAGGCACATTTCTTTGGATTTAGCCTTACATTGAATTGTTCCAATCTTGTGAATATTTTATTAAGTATGGGTAGATGTTCTTTTTTGGTATAAGATTTTGCAAGAATATTATCTACATAGTCCTACATAAATATATGCATCATATCATGGAATACGGTAGTCGTGGCCCTTTGATAGGTTGCCCCTGCATTTTTAAGACTAAATGACATCACATTCCAACAAAAGGTACCCAAAGGACATGTAAAAGTTGTTTTATCTTGATCCTCTAGAGCTATCTTGATTTGATTATACCCACTAAACCCATCCATTAAGGAAAACATAGAATGCCCCCTGTCAGATCTACTATAGTATCAATGTTAGGAAGTGGGAAATCATCTTTGGGACATGTTTTATTTAAATCCCTAAAGTCGATGCAAATCCTTATGCTTTTGTCACTTTTGGAAACAGGAACAATGTTGGAGATCCAAGTTGCATATGTAATAGACCAAATAAATCTTGTGTCCAAGAGTTTCTTTAACTCTGCTTTAACCAATAATACCACATGTGGATTCATCTTTCTCAACTTTTTCTTTACTGGTTTAACTCCTGGAGCTATGTTGAGATGGTGCATTATTAGATTTGGGTCCAATCCTCACATATCGGTATAGGACCGTGCAAAATTCACTTGTCTTTCTTTGAAAAAGTTAATGAATTGCTTCATTTCTTCTATAGATAAAGATGTAGCTAAATGAATAAACTTTGGTTCTGCCCCTATTCCAATGTTGATCTTTTCTATTGGCTCTATCAAGATAGCAGATCTTTCTTCATGATGGTTAGGTAAAATTTCAAGTCTCTCATCCTTAGGTGCCACAATTGGGTTTTCACCTTTGGATACATCATTTATTTTTACTATTTTTGGATCTAGCACTGCCACATGGTGGTTTTCACCACTAGATCTTTTATTATTATTATTGTTTTTCTTTTTCTATTGATGAGTAAGAAACTTGACATTTCCCTCCATTTCTACATCTTGATATGATTCATTGGTGGAGGAAGGTTCAACTGCATTTAGGTACAAAGATATGGCATGATCATCTTGGAACTCTGGTATATTATTTGTCTCAAGTTGTTCCCAATCAATCAAATTCTGGATGAACAAGGGGTAAAGGATCAATTGGTAAATTTAGGTCATTGGAAGTTAGGGTCATGATTTCATTTGTAGGTTCATACATTGTATCACACAAATCAAAGACATGTGTTTCCTCAAGATGGTCCATAGAGCTAGGATTGAAATCTCCCTCACTAGAGTCCTCTTGATTTTCTTGTGGGAAAATTTGTTGTACATTAAACCTATAGCTAGATTCTCCTAAGAAAGAGGGCACATAAGGCTCTCCTACCCATTCTCGGTTTGTACTTGGAATTCCTTTGGTGTAGAAGTGTAAGAATGAATAACCTATACCTCTTTATCATGACAAAATGCCTTTGATAATGAATCCCATTCATATTCATTTGAACCATCTTCACTTTCTGAATCCAACATGTTAATGTTTTCATAAGGATTAGTGAAATTATTCTGACCATTACCTTGCTCATGATATCCTATCCCTGATTTTTCCTCACTTGACCTCCATGGGGGTTGTATAGGTTCTAACAAGCCTCTATTTCTTTTTCCTAAAGGTCCTCTTCCTTTGTAACCCATTTTTTGCATGATCTCAAATCCTTTCCCATATTGATGTGTGAGAATAATAATGTGTCACGCACTTTCACTTGTTCCTTCCTCATCTTTGTATAGCCATGTTAACACATTAGTGTCTTCTTCTATCTCTGCTGGAGTAGCGTCTCTAACAAAATTATCATTATATTTGTGAGGAAGTTTTTGATTGGGCATGACCAAGGGTTTACCATGTGATTTGGGAGAAGTTGGCATATCCATAAATGAAATAGAATATTCTCCGACTCCTTTTTGCTTAATCCTGCATTGTTTTTCAAAGTTTTTCATCATGATGTCCATCTTCTTGTAATGTGCCACTTTTGCCTCTTCTCTTTCTAATCGTGATCCATCTTGAATAGAAGAATTTGATATTGAGGAATTAGGGTTTTCTTCATTTGTGTTTAGAAAACTCACTTTCCTTACCTTTGTTAGAGAGAGAAGGAATAGTTTCTTCATGATTTGAGGTAGTGGGCTTATCATTTGTATCTTCTTTATCCGTTGATGTGGAGGGTGAATTTATCCTAGGAACCTCCTCTTTAGCTTATTCTGAATGTGAGGTAGATGTAGAAGCCTCATTATTATGGGGTACAAAGGAATCTGTAACCGGTTTGATATGATTGCAATATTGAAATGGGTTATGATCCCCGCCAATATTTATTAATGACATATATTTTTTCATTAGTATGCAAAGAGAAACAATTTTGAACTGTCGATTACACTACACTGAAAGATAGGTTTCAGTTCAAACCAAAAGTGCTAAGTAAAGGGAAACCCTACGACACAAGTTTTGCAATGTAAAACGAAAGTGCAACCCGAAGATGATATAGAGGAACCCGACAAGCAGGTTACACTATAAACCGAAAGAGCAGAAATAGAGGAACCTAACAGCAAGGGAACTCGATAGATAGTTCAACAAAGGAACACCAAAAGGCAGACAAACTGATTTAAGAGCAAACGAGCATCAGACACCGAAATTCAGTTATATCCTGAGAAAAGTGGATCTGACTTCCACATCAGATAAAATAGTTATACTTTATATTTAGAGTTTAGATTTTTTTTAAAACCATTTCTTGAGGAAAAAGAAACATAATTGTAATTGTTTTAATCAGTCTAACTGATTAAAACCATGTAAACTAGGAGATCAAGGTCAAGTTGTAACCTTTGATCATAGAGTTAAGTTTGTAATATGTGAAACTAAAAAGGTTAAATCTATTGTATAAATAGATATTTTAATCATTCATTTGATATGGATGAGAGGATGAATGTAGACAACGAGCACATCTATGGATCAGACTAAGAGTTTCAAGAAGCAAAACATCAAAAGATGAATTTGGTTATCAAGAACCAAGAACCAAGGCTACCGAGCAACAAAGGTATTAATCAGTCACATTAGGTGATACTTTGTACATGTAAACTTTAATGGATATGTAATAAAAAATTGTAGATTCCATACACTCAGGTCATTGAGTATTTTTGTCTACATTCTAACAAGTGTAGCAAATAGAAGAAATCCTTTCAAGAAAGGTGGATTTAACAATCCTATTGTAAATCTCTTAACTGATTGCACACTAAATAGTGTTGCTAAAGATCTTAATAGAGTAGACCTTAAACAGTCTCCACATAATACTCCTAATAGGGTAGATCATCATAAGTGATTAAAATTATAAGCCTTAACCCGCCCCTTCCAATCTGCAGATAGTGAAGTTTTTGTGGGTGCCATCCCCGCCGCAGTTTTTACCTTCTAACAGGGGTTTTCTACGTTACCATATCTTTTGTTATGTGTTATTGATTTCATGAATGTTTCTATGAATGTCTGCATACAATTAAGATTATGAATTGATATCACATGCATAAATAAAGAAAAATAGATATGATCGGTAAAGCAAAGATTTGATTACATAAGATTAAAGGTTAATTAACTAAAAGTTTCAGAGGTACTGATTCACCCCTCCCCTCTCAGTACACACTTCCCATTATTTCCAATAATTGGTATCAGAGCTAGATCTCTTATTTGGAAAGTTTAAAGACTTAAGAGAAAAGATCATAAAATAGAGAAGTACATGCTTGACAAGAGTATTGAGAATCAGAAGTTAGGGATACAGATCTTCTTTGAACAATATAAAGAAGCTAGAATTAAGATAAGACAATTTTTGGATGAAATAAATTATGACATCTCGTTGTAATGAAACAAATTACCATGAAGAAGAGATACCAGATCTATTTGAGTCTTCAAGATCTACAACTAGCAAAGCATCAGACACATTAGAAGAAAGCATCACAAGTCTGAATGAAATCAATCAACATCTGGCTGGACAAGTAAAATCTCTGCAAATCGGTTAAGAGACACAGATGGTAAGAATGATTGATGTCATGAACAATGCTAGACAAGCTAAGCAAGAAAGAACACTAGCTATTGATGATAGAAGGAAGATTACTAAAAAGCAACAAGAGAAAGAGTCAAAAATATAAAGACTTACAGAACATCATCATGAGATAACAGATCAGATTATTCTTATGAGTCAAGAGGCAAACAAAATGAATACGGAACTCATTCAAAGAATAGAAATTATCGATGAGCTAAGAGAAGAAAATGAAAAGGTAAAACATGAAGTGAGAATTCACCAACAACATAATGACATAATAAAGAGAGCTGAAGAAAGCAACAAAAGGATGGATGATTTTATTGATGGACAAGAAGAGTCAACAACAACACCAGACTAATCTATACCGAGAATGGAGAATCACCCAACCAAGCTGATCCAAAGAATGTCTATGCAAATCCAAGACAAAGAAAGCTGACATGCAATCACTGTGGAAGGCCAGGCCACACATCAAATGTATGCAGGAGAAAAATGAAAGGTATTCCTAAATCCACACATTCATTTATAGGAATTTGTTATAAATGTAACAAGAAAGGACATAAAGTATATGAATGTAAATCTAAGGTGAGACAAACAAAGAAGGAAACCTACATGGACAAATATTGTCCTACTTGCGAAATGCATGGGAACACATCTCTTGAATGTAGGACAAAGAAAAAGCAAGCATGGAAGCCTAAAAAAAATGAAACTGCCTATCAACCGAAAAGAGTCGGTAACCAATATGTTTGGGATTACAACACATGGGAAAACTATACAACATGTGGAAGATTTGGTCACATAGCTACAAATTGTATGAGATAATAGACAAGAAAGTCTAGGAGCTGGACTAGCCCCGTAATGGCATGTCTACACTGTCATAAAGTTGGTCATCTAAAGAAAGACTGCAGAGACCGAATGAAAGATACCAACACCTTTTCCAATGGAAACACCATTGAAGACATCAGGAAACTGAGAAACAAAATGTGGAGGAAAGATACAAACATCGATGAAGCTAAAAATGAGATTGACTTAGAATCCACAGAGTCAGATACACCACTACCTCCACCAGCAAAGAAACCTAGGACCACTGCTGCAACTAGGACCAAGAGTTAGACAAAAAAGGATGCAAGTCCTTCACTGATCAAGAAAGGTCAAGTAACAACCTACAAAAGAAAACCTCAAACCAAACAAACCAAAGCACTAAAGAGGAGAAGGAAATTAATCCTAACCAAGGAAGATATCAAAGATACTCAGGAAGATGAATCTGTCCAAAAAGAAAAGAGTAAGATTCCTGAAACTATTTATGAGGTATGTACTTCAATTATCAAATTAAGAACACTTAATGATTGCAAGATTAAGAAATGGCTAACATTGGATCCCGATGATCTAAATAAAATAGAAGAGGCAATTATCAAAATGATGTGTATATTCAAATAAGTTCCAATACAACTGGTAGATAATATGCCAAAAGAACTTTAGAATAGATTATCGACAAGATGGACATTTACATTACACTCTAAGAAAGAGATTAGGGAAGATCCCTAGTTCCAGTCATGCCTCCCAAATCTAAAATGGAGTAAATTGAAGAGATGATGAAGAATCACTCCAAAAGGTTCTCACCAAATTTGAAAGACTACCAAGTGCTTCAAGGACATCTACTTGAACTAGACAGGAAGAGTGAGGCTGAATGGAGAAAGATACTTGATATACCTAAAAAGGATACAAGTCTCGAGCCACAAATAGATCTTACCAAAAATCAACAGAACAAAGATGATCAGGCTAAACAGAGCCCCGAACATATTATTATCACTGATGAAGATGCTAATGAAGAATCATTGAACACAACAACCTGATGAACTATAACTGATTGAATGTTTGAAGATGTTAAGTTGACGATCATGCAAAACATTAAATCAGTTAATGTATTGTATTTTCATTGATATCAACTTGATATAATCTGTATAGTCATGGACATACTGCCAAAGACTTCAAAGAACTAATGAATCAAAGGTTATGCTATCAGTAATGCATAAAATTTAAGTATTCACAAAGTGACTATATACACTGACAGAGTGCACACCGATGGTCAGAGTAAAAGAGCAAAGTCACAGTGTTACCCGACGAGCAAATGTACAACATTACCGATGAGAAAAGTCACAGTGTTGCCCGACGAGCAAAAGCACAGAGTAACCCGACAGACAGAATTATAGTGTTTCCCAATAGATGGGGATCCTGAAGACAACTGAAGTCACACTAACGGAATAGTCAGTTATCACCGACGACTAACTGAAGTATTGACTGAAAGAACAGAGAGTTCAGAAACAACAAAATGCTTAGATATCAAGAGATAAAAATAGACTTAACCGATACTTATCATTGTTTTAATCGACAAGATAAAGTCGAAGATAAGTAAATGATTTAAAGCTTCTTTTTCCAGTTGGCAAGAAGATCTTTACGAGATAAAACTGGATTTTTTCTTTTAATCTAAGCGGTAAGAATTGTGGATCACGCCAAGATCAAGAAAGCTATGAAACGATGAAATCATGTCTATTTAAGAGACAAGCTTATTCATTATGAATAAGGGGGATTGACAAGAGAATAGATGCTGAAGAGATTCCAAAGGAGAAGAAAGTCTTCATTCAGACCTGATTAACAACCTAAGGATAGAGCTAAATTCTGTAGACACCGATGAACAGTGACACAACATCACAGAGAAGAATAGTGTGGAGCAAAGGTATTGAGTTGATTATATTGATCAGAGAGGTAATGCACTTACAATAGATTTTAAAATCTACAATTCAAGTTGTATGTGTGAACAGATCACTTTACTGTTTCAGTTTAACCATTGAAGCATCAAGTCTCTTAACCGAGTGGGACTTAAAAGTCTTTTCTAAATGAGATACATCCCAAGGAGTATCAAAAATTTTGATCATACAAAGTAGCATTGGATATGCCCGATACCTATTGATAGGCCAAGTAAGTGTTTGATCAAGGATGGTATCATTAGATGCTAGATACTAAGTGACAGACTATCTATTTAAATCCTTTAACAAGGTCACACCTAACAATGTGTTTGTAACCTTTAAGAGGGTTGGCTCTTAATCGAGCTCACTTCATAAGAGTGAAAATTTGGGGTACTGGTCCCAGTGGTTTTTCCCTTAACAAGGTTTCCACGTTAAAAATCCATGTGTTATGTGTTTATGAGTTCATTACTTTATTGTTTTGCATTTCGCATAAGTTATCTGGATTGATCGGTATACACTAGTTATTTACTGTGTTTTGGTAAATAGAAAGACTCCTTATCAATAAACATACAGTATAAGGTTTTACAAAGCATTTCGACAAGTAGTAATTTGATATAAGTATTTCAAGACATTCATCTTGTAGGACTGAAGATAACTAGAAGCTCAAAAGTGGTAATAAGTTTTAAGGGTTGATTTAAGGATTAATTTTTGAGGCCATTAATTCACCCCCCCTCTCAGTTATTACTAACAATTGGTATCAGAGCTTGTGTGATTAGAAGGAAGGTTTCAAGACCTAAGCTAAAGATCACAAGATGAACAGACGAGATGTGCTCAAGTTGAACAAGGACAACTTTGCTTCATGGAAAAATAGAATAAGACTCCACTTATCAGGTATTGGAAATGATGTTACTCAATACTTAGATACTGAATATGTGTTTCCCATAGGAGCACCCACAGTTGAAAAAATGAGAGAGAAGCATGAGCACAACTACATGATGATAAAGCTTGCTTCCTCACTCTTTGATGCTGAATTTGAAGATGTCAAAACATGCACAATTGCAAATCAGATGTGGGATAAATTGATGCTTGTATATGGTGGTGATAAAAATGTTCTGAGAGCCAAGGAACAAAGCCTTAGAGAAAAGTTTGATGATCTCATAATGAAAGAAGGTTAAAACATCACTCAATACAACACAAGAATCAAAGAAGTAGTCAATGCTATCCGAGGAGTTGGAGGTGTACTAGAAGAAGATACTGTGGTAAGTAAAATTCTAAGAACCTTACTGCCTACTTATGCTATTAGAGTATCTGCCATACAAGAAATTAGAGCAGTAGAAAATAGAAATGTTACTCTAGATAGTTTGATTGGAAGACTGATTTCATTTGAGATGAATAATTTTGATAATAGTGTCTTACCAAATATAGAATCTACATTCAAATCTTCTTTGAGAATAAGTAAATCAAGTCATAAACACACTATGAGAAAATATAGTGATAGTGAAAGTGAAGAAGAAGATCTTGATGAAATTGAAGCACTTATGGCTAGAAGAATGCAGAGAGGCAAAGCTAAATATAAAGGTAAATTACCCCTTGTTTGTTTTAATTATAAAGAGACTGGACACTTTGTTTCAAGATGTCCTAATAGAAGAAAATATGACAGAAGTAATGACAAATCATTTGAAAAGAAATTTGATAGGGGTGATTACAGAATCAACTGACAATCAAAAAGAAGAGATACCCGAGACTACAAGGACAAAGGAAAGAAGGACAGTTACCTAGCTAAATGCAAAGATGAAGATACTGACACCAAATCTGATGAAGACATGAAGATGGTGTTTGTGGCAGTAAAATATGATTTAGATGAAGATGAAGAAAGGTATGTAGAAACTGCACTCATATCTAAAGTTAGTAAAAATGATGTATGGATGATAGATAGTGGTTACACTCACCATATGACCGGTGACAAACAAAAGTTTGAGACTTTTGAATACTATAATGGTGGTTCAGTAAGAATGGGTAATGATACACCTTGTCCAGTTGAAGGTAGAGGAACCATAACGTTGAATAACCGGATAAAATGTGAAAATTCTTATTGGGTGAAAGGATTGAATTATAATCTATTGAGTGTTTCTCAGTTGAATAATTCAGGTCAGAGAGTAGAATTTGAAAATAAGAAGGCAAAGATCTCCAATGAATCAGGAAAGCTATTTGGTATCGGTGAGTAGACAAAAGGTAACTCATTCTATCTGAATGATACTGACACCACTTGTTTGATGGCTAAAAACAAAGACATATGCTTGTGGCACAAAATATTGTGTCATGTGAACTTTGACAACATGACAAAGATAAGCAAAAAGATAAATGTAAGAGGTTTACCAACTATGAGGTTGGAAAAGGGAGGGGGTCTCCACCACTTTGTTGTGAAGGGTGGAAAAGGGGATGTGTGTTTTAATGTTAATTCCCTTAATTACCTTAAACCTACTTTACATTTAATTGAATTTTGTATTGAAATGTGTATTAAGAGGAAAATAAGATGTTCCACCTTTATCCTCAAATGCACAAATGAAAGATCCAAGTTGATCAACCCAAAAGAGGGATTAATGCACAAGTGAATCAACCATTTGGAAATGAAAACAAAGAGGGAGATCTTAAATTATGTTAATTGACAATGTAGATATAATATATGATAGTAATTGAAAAGGATGAGAGAAATTACTAACCTTGAAGAATTGCAGATCAAAGAATGTTGTTTTCTGAGGTCTGTACTCTATTTCTGGAAAATCTGAAGTATGATCCAGAACCGAAACGCAGAGATGAACAAAACACAGAAATATTTTTCTGATCCAACACCTTCTTGAGAAAAAGGTTGACCTTGACACACAAATGTCACCTTTGATCCAATCATCTCAACCCTAACCTACACAACCTCGACAAAAAATCTGTTCGTGGAGCCTGAAAGAAAGCCAAAAAGGGTATCCAGATCTGAGTCCAAATCCACAGTCCCGAACTTGTACCTATAAGAAAAAGAGGTTTGTTTGTTGTGGGGGAGGGGTTTGCCTTTGTCAAACCTCAATTTTGGAATTAACCTTATAACTGAATTGAAATTGCATAAATGTAAACAAAGTAAATGCACAAATTCACCTTGCTTGTAAAAGTCCTTGTGGCGGATTCGAATCCGTGGATCCACAAGTATGCACCAAAGTATGGAATATAGAATGTAGGATGTCTTCAATCGCTTTCATATAGATCACCAACACCAAGTCTTGAATGGGTTCTTGAATTTAAAAGAGGCTTGGAAGAAGGCGGATGGAGAGATCACCAAAATGGCACTATGTGGCTTGAATTCTTCAATGACCTCCAATGGATCTTCTTCATGAAAATGGATGCTTGAGTGCTTGAAAATGGATGGAAGCTTGCTTCAAATATTTTTCCCTAGCTTTCTTTAATTGCACTTGAGGATTTTTTAGAATGCTCCTTAGATTGATTCAATCGCTTGATCACCCTTATTTTCACTTGATGATTGTTCTTAGGGAAAATGAGAGGAGAAGGCTTCCTTTTATATGAAACAAGGGCACAATATTCTAAGGAGGCCTACATAGGATAATTAAATCATAATTGGACCCATGCCCCTAGAAGTGGCCCTATGTTAAATATAATTTAGGAATCACCGCTTCAGAACCCGAAACAGTCGACCCGAAAGCGTGAAATAACTTTTGCAAAGACCAACATCAGGAAACTGTGGGACCCTGAGATTTGAACCCTAGGTCAAGGTCAAGGTCGACCTTGACCTAGGTCAGGGTCGAGGTCGACATAGACCCAAAAGGTCGACCCTGACCCTGAGGTCAAAGATGTCAGATCTGCAGTCCAGGATGAAAAAATCAGGTTGGAAAGAAGTGGAAGTAGGGGCAGAACAAGGGAAAACTAGGTCTAGATCAGGAAACCATTCAAGGTGCTTGACATGAACCCAAACCACTTACTCGGAAGGCTAAACCCATCTACCATGGAAGTGCTTCCATTTTTTGACTATACATTTTGCCCCCTGTAACACCCCAAAATTGGCACCTAATATCCAATCAATATTGGTGCATTTTTTTAATCTTCGAAGTCCTATTGTACTAGGCAAATTCTTCTCCTAATTGACTTTAATTGACTGAGTTTCAAATGCAGAAAACCTAAATTTGCATAAATCTGACATTATACTTAATTCCTAAATTCTCAATGATTATTAGCTAAAATCCCTATGATTAATTGATTTAATCCTAAAGTCCTAAGTGCTTTTAATTAAGTCAATTCCACCCCTTTTAGCTAATATACATAAAAGGAATTGAAAGGTTATTTAATTATTGAGTGAATTATCTTCAAAAAGGGAATTCCATGTGAAAGGACACTTATGTGGCAATAATTCACTCTTTTATTTAAATAATCTTTGCTTATTTGTCTCAAATGGAGAATGAAGAGACAACTGTTTCTTTTCAAGAAACTCTTCATCCTCTTT
>MU226935.1:586169-635978 GCA_018584345.1 Thuja plicata
AAGGTCCTACACTAGTGACAATAGGTGTGAATCCTAACTCTTGAGCTTCTTGGGCTAAAGGTTTAACATTTGAATGCACAAGATGAGTAAGACCACACAAGAAATTAACACCTTGATCATTATCATGAAGGACTTTCTTAAGGGCCTCTAAAGCTTGGATGGAATCTTGAATAAGCCAACTTCCCATTTTATCAAGTTCGGTTGAAAGTTTTTGCACTTGTTCAAGAGGAACTCTTAAAGCGTCATCTTCATCATGAGATAAGTGAGAAGAGTTATGCTCCATAGAAGGATTGGAATCATGAGTTATCAAATTTTTCATCTGGGATCCTAAGGAAAGGAAAGGAAGACTCGGGATCAAAGGAACCCATAAGTCTACGACTTCTTCTAACTAGGATACTATAAGTAGGACTAGAAGTGGTAAAACTCATACACCAATGCAATGTAAACAAACAAACACAAGATTTTGATTTATTAATTTTAAATGTAATTGAAAGAACATGCAAGATCTAGCATAAAAATGTAAATCTAACACCAAAAATAAAGAGTTGTCTATCGCGGGTTCACCAAAATGTGAATTTGGAAAAGGGAGGGGGTCTCCACCACTTTGTTGTGAAGGGTGGAAAAGGGGATGTGTGTTTTAATGTTAATTCCCTTAATTACCTTAAACCTACTTTACATTTAATTGAAGTTTGTATTGAAACGTGTATTAAGAGGAAAATAAGATGTTCCACCTTTATCCTCAAATGCCCAAATGAAAGATCCAAGTTGATCAACCCAAAAGAGGGATTAATGCACAAGTGAATCAACCATTTGGAAATGAAAATAAAGAGGGAGATCTTAAATTCTGTTAATTGACAATGTAGATATGATATATGACAGTAATTGAAAAGGATGAGAGAAATTACTAACATTGAAGAATTGCAGATCAAAGAATGTTGTTTTCTGAGGTCTTTACTCTATTTCTGGAAAATTTGAAGTATGATCCAGAACTGGAACGTAGAGACGAACAAAACCCATAAATATTTTTTTGATTCAACACCGTCTTGAGAAAAAGGTTGACCTTGACCCACAAATCTCACCCCTGACCCAATAATCTTGACCATGACCTACACAACCTTGACAGAAAATCTGTTCGCGGAGCCTGAAAAAAAGCCGAAAAGGGTATCCAGATCTGAGTCCAAATCCGTAGTCCCAAACCTATACTTGCAATAAAAAGAGGTTTTCTTATTGTGGGGGAGGCGTTTGCCTTGGTCAAACCCCAGTTTTGGAATTAACCTTATAACTGAATTGAAATTGCATAAATGTAAACAAAGTAAATGCACAAATTCACCTTGCTTGTAAAAGTCCTTGTGGCGGATTCGAATCTGTGGATCCACAAGTATGCACCAAAGTATGGAATGTAGAATGTAGGATGTCTTCAATCTCTTGCATATAGATCTCCAACACCAAGTCTTTAATGGGTTCTTGAATTTGGAAGAGGCTTGGAAGAAGGCGGATGGAGAGATCACCAAAATGGCACTATGTGGCTTGAATCCTTCAATGGCGTCCGATGGATCTTCTTTATGAAAATGGATTCTTGAGTGATTGAAAATGGATGGAAGCTTGCTTCAAATATTTCTCCCTAGCTTGCTTGAATTTTACTTGAGGATATTTTAGAATGCTCCTTAGATTGATTCAATCGCTTGATCACCCTTATTTTCACTTGATGATTGTTCTTAGAGAAAATGAGAGGAGAAGGCTTCCTTTTATATGAAACAAGGACACAATCTTCTAAGGAGGCCTACATAGGAGAATTAAACCCTAATTGGACCCATGCCCCTAGAAGCAGACCTATTTTAAATATAATTTAGGAATCACCACTTTGGAACCCGAAACAGCCGACCCAGAAGCGGGAAATAACTTTTGCAAAGACCAACATTCGAAAACTATGGGACCCCAAGATTTGAACCCTGGGTTTAGGTCAAGGTCGACCTTGACCTAGGTCAGGATTTAGGTAAACCATGAACTAGGTTAGGGTTGAGGTCGACCATGACCTAGGTCAGGGTCAAGGTCGACATAGACCCAAAAGGTTGACCCTAACCCTGAGGTCAAAGATCTTAGATCTGCAGTCCAGGATGCAAAAATCAAGTTGGAAAGAAGTGGAAGTAGGGGCAGAACAGGGGAAAGCCAGGTCTATATCAGGAACCCATTCAAGGTGCTTGACATGACCCCAAACCACTTAATCGAAAGACTAAACCAATCTACCATGGAAGTGCTTCCATTTTTTGACTATACACCGACGATGACTAAACCCAACAACACCATGTGCAAAAATTGTCAAAAAGGTAAAATGACAAAGTGGACCCATACATCTGATATAATTCTAGAATTAGTCCATACTGATCTATGTGGACCCATGAGGACAAAGAGTTACTATGGTGATATATATTTTATTCTCTTTGTTGATGATTACTCTAGAATGATGACAGTCATGTTTCTAAAAGATAAATCAGAAGCATTCAAGATGTTTAAATGGTACAAAGCAATGGTAGAAAAACAAAGTGGTAAGGAATTAAAATGATTGAGATTAGATAGAGGAGGGGAATTCATTTTAGATGAATTCACTAACTTTTGCAATGAGCATGGTATCAAAAGACAGGTCTCTGCACCAAGAACACCACAACAAAATGAAATTGCTGAAAGAACGAATAGATTCATTGTTGATTGTGCAAGGACACTGATGATAGAGAAAGGCATCACCCAAATCTTCTGGAGGGAAGCTTTCAGTACTGCTATTTACACATTAAACAAAGTACAATTGAAGAAAGACACCAAGAAGACACCTTATGAGATATGGTATGGTCACACACCCAATGTAAGTTACTTCAAGATCTTTGGAAGTCAATATTATATCTTAAAAGATTATAGAAATGGAAAGCTTGACTGAAAAAGTGATGAAGGAATCTTTCTAGGGTATTCCACCAAGAGAAAGGCTTATAATTGTCTCAATAAAGCCTCTAACAAAATTGTTGAAAGTGCAAATGTAAAGATAGATGAATTTGCAGAGAAGAACGAAAAGGAAAGTACAAAAGAACCAGAGAACTACAACAAGTTTTTTTACAATGAAGAACCTGGCACTCATCCTGACCGACAATGTATAGCGCCTGAGTAATAGATCATTGCACCCAAGCATCAGGCTATAAATATCGACAATCAGGATATTGCTCAAGATGATGTGCCAAGTGATGGAGATGAGAATGAAGGACAAAATGATGATCAATATGATAGACAAAGAATTGAACCTATACTTGCCAGATATGTTAGAAGGAACCATCCACAAAACCAGATCATAGGAGACAAGAAGGCTAGTATGAGAACCAGAAGTAAGTCTCTAAACACAAGATGTCTAATTTGTGATTTTGAGCCAAAATCTGTTAATGTTGTACTTGATAATGAAGAATGGATTAGTGCTATGAATGAAGAAATTGAGCAGATTGAGAAAAACAAGACATGGACACTTGTACCGAGACTAGATGACAAGAATGTCATAGAAACTAAATGGATATTTAGGAATAAGCTGAATGAGAAAGGAGAAGTCACCAAAAACAAAGCAAGACTAGTATGCAAGGGGTATGCACAAGAAGAAGGAATTGACTATGGAGAGACCTTTGCACCCGTTGCTAGGCTAGAAGGAGTGAGAATATTACTTGCTTATGCTGCATTTAAAGGCTTCAAGGAATACCAAATGGATGTCAAGTCTACATTCCTAAATGGAATACGTGAAGAAGAGGTATACATTGAGCAACCAGAGGGGTTTGTTGATCCAGACAAGAGGAACATGGTATGTAGACTACACAAAGCCTTGTATAGATTGAAAAAATCACCCCGAGCCTGGTATGAAAGACTTCATTCCTATCTTATAAGTATTGGATTTGTAAGGACTAGTGAAAACAGTAATCTTTATTTGAAGGAAGATACTGATGCTAATATTTTGATTGTTGAAATATTTGTTGATGACATCATATTCGAAGGCAATGATATGCTATGCAAATCATTTGCAAATGAAATGAGCAAAGAGTTTGAGATGTCTATGTTTGGAGAGATCAAGTTCTTTCTTGGTCTATAGATCATGCAACAAGATGAAGGTATTTTTATTACACAAGCCAAATACATCAAGGAAGTGCTAAAAATATTCAAGATGGAAGATTCTAAGCCAGTCAGAACACCGATGGAAAATGGATGTAAACTGACAAAGGAGGACAAGTCAATAGAGGTAAATCAGACTTTGTACAGATCAATGATTGGAAAACTCATGTATGTTGTACATACTAGACCAGATATTGCACATGCAATAGGAATAGTTGCAAGATTTTTTGCTAATCCCAGGGAATCACATATGACTGCTGTGAAAAGAATCCTAAGATATCTAAAGAATACCAAGGAATATGGCTTATGGTATAGAAGAGAAGGTAAATTTGAACTTAAGGTCTTTACTGACGCTGATTGGGCTGGAAACATTGATGACCGAAAGAGTACAACTGGAGGAGCATTCTTTATGGGTGACAGACTTGTCACATGGATCAACAAGAAGAAAGGATGCATCTCTCAATCTACTATAGAAGTAGAGTATGTTGCTGCTGTTGCAAACTACTCAAATATTGCATGGATCAAACAATTACTAGAAGGTATGCATCTAAAAATTCTTAAACCAGTAATAATCTACTGTGATAATACCAGTGCAATAAACATTTCAAAGAATCCAGTCATACATGCTAAAACAAAGCATATTGCCATCGAGTATCATTATTGGAGAGAACAAGTTCAAGCAAAGGAGGTGATACTTGAGTATGTGCAATCAAAGGAATAATTAGCTGATATCTTCACCAAGCCACTGCCCAAGGATGCATTTGAGTACTTGAGAAAGAAACTAGGGGTCAGACCCTTGTTTACTGGCCAGTAAGATGACTAGGAGGCTACATTAGCCTAAATATTATCAGAATATCATTCATGTTGATGCAAGCAGAGAAATGGACTTCAAAGATACATCTATACACAACAAAGTATTTATCTCCTCTGAGCACCAAAGTTGTTATATTGTTGATGGATTGGGAAATTCAAGGAATATATTATGGATAGAAAGGATTTGTTTGGCATTACTGTCAAATATTTGTTTGGCATTGTTGTCAAAGGGAGAGATTATATCCATTATCACATCAGGGACAGATTATAACATCATGGAGAGATTATATCCATCACAGTATCCAAAGAGAGAGAAAGGGAGAGAGTTTGACACAGGAAGATAACACATCACATCAGAGAAAGAAAGATTTTACATCTATCTAGTGAAGGGATTGAAGACAAAGAGAAAACTGCAAGAATCAAATCTAAGCTCTTAGAAGCTTACCAAGGACCAAATATTTGTATCAGTTATAGTACTTAAGATTGGTAGTTTGATGAATTTCAACTATTATATTTCATATTGTATTAGTGATAATATAGTGTGATAGTGTAGTGTGTTTCCATCAATGCCAAAGGGAGAGATTGATGAACTATAACTGATTGAATGTTTGAAGATGTTAAGTTTATGATTATGCACGACATTAAATTAGTTAATGTATTGTGTTGTTATTGATGTCAACTTGATATAATCTGTATGATCATGGACATACTACCAAAGACTTCAAAGAACCAATGAATCAAAGGCTATGCTATCAGTAATGCATAAAAGTTAAGTATTCACAAAGTGACTATATACACTGACGAAGTGCACACCGACGGTCAGAGTAAAAGAGAAAAGTCACAGTGTTACCCAATGAGCAAATACACAACATTATCGACAAGAAAAGTCACAATGTTGCTTGACGAGCAAAAGCACATAATAACTTGACAGACAAAATTACAGTGTTGCCCGAAAAATGGAGATCCCGAAGACAACTGAAGTCACACCGACAGAACAGTCAGTTATCACCGACAACTAACTGAAGTATTGACTGAAAGAATAGAGAGTTCAGAAATGACAAAATGCTTAGCTGTCAAGAGCTAAAAATAGACTTAACTGATACTTATCATTGTTTTAATTGACAAGATAAAGCCAAAGATAAATAAAGGATTTAAAGTTGCTTTTTCCAGTTGGAAAGAATATCTCTACAAGATAAAACTGGAGTTTTTCTTTTAATCTAAGTGGCAAGAATTGTGGATCATGCCAAGATCAAGAAAGTTATGAAACAGTGATATCATTTCTATTTAAGAGACAAGATTATTCATTAGGAATGAGGGGGAGTGACAAGAGAATAGATGCTGAAGAGATTCTGAAGGAGGATAAATTTTTCATTTATACCAAATCAACAAGCTGAGGATAGAGCTAAATTCTGTAGACATCGACAAATAGTGAAACATCATCATAGAGTAGAACAGTGTGGAGCAAAGGTATTGAGTTAATTATATTGATCAGAGAGGTAATGCACTTACAATAGATTTGAAAATCTACAATTCAAGTTGTATGTGTGAACAGATCACTTTACTATTTTAGTTTAACCATTGAAGCATCAAGTCTCTTAACCGAGCAGGAATTAAAAGTCTTTTCTAATTGAGGTACATCCCAAGGAGTATCAAAAAATTTAATCATACAAAGTAGCATTGGATATGCCTGATACCTATTGACAGGCCAAGTAAGTGTTTGATCAAGGATGGTAGCATTAGATGCCAGATACTAAGTGACAAACTATCTATTTAAATCCTCTAACAAGGTCACACCTAACAGTGTATTTGTAACCTTTAATAGGGTTGGGTTGGTTCTTAACCGAGCTCACTTTAGAAGAGTGAATATTTGGGGTACCGGTCCTAGTGGGTTTTCCCTTAATAGGGTTTCCACGTTAAAAATCCATGTTTTATATTTTTATGAATTTATTACTTTATTGTTTTGCATTTCACAAAAGTTAACTAGATTGATCGGTATACACTAGCTATTTACTGTGTTTCGGTAAATAGAAAGACTACTTATCGTTAAACATACAGTAGAAGGTTTTACAAAGAATTATGACAAGTAGTAATTTGATATAAGTATTTCAAGGCATTCATCTTGTAGGACTGAAGATAACTAGAGGCTCAAAAGAGGTAATAAGTTTTAAGGGTTGATTTAAGGATTAATTTTTGAGGCCACTGATTCACCCCCACCTCTTAGTTATTACTAACACAACCAACAAGGATATGGATATTATAGATGAAACATGGCCGGATAATACAATCATTGATGTTACCAGAGTAGATCCTGCAGATGAGATATAGAAAGATGAAGATGTCATTGTTGTCAAGAACCAAACTGACGAACATGACACTATAATAAATTATGCACAGATAGACACACCAAGACAGATACCACTATTGATACAAGCTATCAATATTATCTCAAGGAAGGAGAAGTTACCTGAAAAGGATGCAAGCATACTTGAAGATAAGGGTAATGATGAAAGGAAGGATACAACCGATGAACATGTAGTCATCGATGGAGAACAAAAAGATGGAGATCACACCAATAAGGATGCACAAAATAAAGATACATATGAAGTGCGAAAGGAGAAAGGTGAACAAGATAAGCCAGTTGATACCACTCCTAAGAACACCAAAGGAGATGTTGTAGATACACCGAAGGTAGATAAGGAGACGTCCTTAGACAAACAAAAGGTGAACCCCGAGCAGCAAGAAAAAGGTACAACGCCACAAAAGCCTTCCTCCAACACATTAAACCAAGTAGAGAAGATGGCTATGGTTTTACATATAGGTGCATCACAAAAGAAGAAGAGGAAAACCAAGAAGAGTAAGTTGGAGGTCACACTTGATGAAATCATTGAAATACTAAAGTGTGATCCAACCACATTGGACTATGAATCTCTTATAGAATATGTAGAGATATGTCAAAGGAAAGAAATGTAGGAAAATCTTAGAAAAGAACACAAATATTCTCTAGTGCTGGAAAATACAAGAGAAATCTTACAACAGATAGTTCCTGACATTGATATTGATCACAATGCCCCCATTCTAGATCAACTTGTCATTCTCACCGACACCATCAAAACACAGAATGTGGATGCAGAAAAGGTGATTGAGGAACAAGCAGAATAGAAGTTCCAATTCAAATTGACAGAAAAGATCAGCCAAGAAGTGACAACAAATAAGGTAAAGCTTTTAGAACTAACAAATGAATTAGATCCAATCATTACTAAAGTTTTTTCCTTAATTCAAAAGCTATGCACTTAGGAGAAATTCACAAAGGATAATAATGATAAGATTGCAAATATCGATTCTGATCTAAATGAAAGTGCTCAAAGTCTAACCACAAATCGAAATGCAATCAAATTGCATTATGAGAAGATAATTTAAATCAAAAGGTTAAGATAAGAACTTTGGGAAGCAGAATCATAGTTTTGAGAAGAGGTTACCGAGATACAGTCTCAACTTTTAATGAACCTCACACTTCTGCAACAACACATAAGTTTGGAAAAATAGCTAATTGCCACCCCATAAATGTCTGTAGTAGAAAACATCTACAACATGCATGCCAGGATCACACTAGAGCATATGTCTCTTAAGCATCTAAAGGAGAAATGGGAGAAGATGATGGAGGAAATGAAGACCTCTCACTCTCATATTTTTGATAAGCTATAGGTATACACCTTTTCCCTTACTATCAGAAAAGGGGGAAAAGGAAAATGATATGTACATAGCATATAGTAAAAATGGGAAAAGGAAAATGATATGTACATTACATATAGCACAAAGAAAAAATACAAGGTAAAAAGGAAGAGATAGTATAAAGAAAAGTGTACATACACATATACTATACTATACCAACATATGCATAGGGGGAGTCATGAAATGACTAAGTAATATACATGGTGTACATACTATAAACATTTTTAGTATTTTGCACATATTAGTTTTTTATACTAATTTCAAAGGGGGAGATTGATGACATATTTTTCCATTAGTATGCAAAGAGAAACAATTTTGAACTTTCAGTTACACTACACTGAAAGACAAGTTTCAGTTCAGACTGAAAGTGCTAAGTAAAGGGAAACCCGACAACACAAGTTTTGAAGTGTAAATCGAAAGTGCAACCCAAAGATGATACAGAGGAACCCGACAAGCAAGTTACACTATAAACTGAAAGAGCAGAAATAGAGGAACCTGACAACAAGGGAACCCGACAAACAGTTCAACAAAGGAACACTGAAAGATAGACAAACTAATTTCAGAGCAAACCGAGCATCAAACACTGAAAGTCAGTTATATCCCGAGAAAAGTGGATCTGACTTCCATGTCAGATAAAATAGTTATACTTTATATTTAGAGTGTAGATTTGTTTTAAAACCATTTCTTGAGGAACAAGAAACGTATGTATAATTGTTTTAATCAGTCCAACTGATTAAAAACATGCAAACTAGGAGATCAAGGTCAAGTTGTAAACCTTTGATCATAGAGTTAAGTTTGTAATACGTAAAACTAAAAAGGTCAAATCTATTGTATAAATATATGTTGTAATCATTCATTTAAGATGGATGAGAGGATGAATGTAGCTAATGAGCACATCTATGGATCAGACTGAGAGTTTCAAGAAGTAGAACAACAAAAGATGAATTTGGTTATCAAGAACCAAGAACCAAGGCTACCGAGAAACATAGGTAATCAATCACATTAGGTGATAATTTGTACATGTAAACTTTAATGGATCTATAATCAACAATTGTAGATTACATACACTCAGGTCCATGAGTATTTTTGTCTACATTCTAACAAGTGTAGAAAATAGAAGAAATCATTTCAAGAAAGGTGGGTTTAAAAATCCTATTGTAAATCTCTTAACTGAGTGCACACTAAATAGTGTTGCTAAAGCTCTTAATAGAGTAAACCTTAACTACTCTCCACATAATACTCCTAACAGGGTAGATCATTAAAAGTGATCAAAATTGTAAGCCTTAAGCAACCCCTTCCAATTTGCAGATAGTGAAGTTTTTGTGGGTGCCATCCCCATCACAAATTTTACCTTCTAACAGGGGTTTTTTGCGTTACCATATCTTGTGTTATGTGTTATTTCTTTCATGAATGTTTCTATGAATTTCTACATACAATTAAGATTATGAATTGATATCACATGCATAAAGAAAGAACAACATATATGATCAGTAAAGCAAAGATTTGATTACATAAAGTTAAAGGTTAATTAATGAAAAGTTTTAGAGGTATTGATTCACCCCTCCCCTCTCGGTACACACTTCCCATTATTTCCAATAGTTATTTCCTGTTCAAAATAAGGAAACTTCAAACATTGATGGTAGGTAGATGGAACGACTTGCATCTGATGTATCCATGGCCTTCCCAACAATATGTTGTAGGTCAAATTGAGATCAATTACTTGACAAATTGTTTCTTTTTTAATAGGTCCTACCCGAATAGTTAAAATGATCATTCCTTTGGAAGATCTCTCAGCATCACCATATGCTTTAATAGTTATCTTTCTTTTTGGATCCACTGATTCTTTAGAATAGCCCAAGGATTTGACCAAATTTAGAGTACAAATGTTTGGACCAACACCTACATCAATTAGGACTCTTTTGACCCCATGCTTTTAGATTAGGACTTCTATATGCAAGGGAAAATTTTGTGGATGATTTAAGGACATGTCATCTTGCTCTGAAAAGGATAGGAAATGGGGTGCAATAAGATGACTAACCATGTTTTGAAATTTGTCTAGATATAGATTGGTAGGAACCGTTGGGTCTACCAAAGCTTTTTCCAAGATCTCTTTATGCATGGGTGATAGTTTTAACAACTCCAAAATTAAAATTTGTGTGGGAATTTTTTGATGTTGATCCATCAAATTATAGGTCTTGGAAGGAAATGATGAAGTAGTAGGTCTTGTCACAACATTGGAAGTTCCCGGTAGAATCACTTTTGATGCTTTCCCCCGAGTGATGACATTAGCGGGCTCTTTGTTTTGTTTATCTTTGATGACTATGACATTAATGGTGTTCCCATAACTAGATAAAGAATTGATTGCATTGCCATGGGTGTGAGCAAAATTTACATTATGATCTCCCTTTTGATTGTATCAAGATTCGTCTTTGAAGATTCACCCTTCTCATAATTTAGGAAATGAGTTTTAAAGGTCACGTGATCATTTTTTTTTTATCGGTAAAATCAGATTTTTATTCATATTTTCAAAAGATACAAAAGATTACCAGGTATTACATTGTATTCCAAAGCTTAAAAAACTAGTTGGGAACACCAAAGACTGTATAAACACAACACAACAAAACAAAACAAAACAAAACACAAAAAACTACATTCAAGAGTACCCCATGATTTAAATTGAGGATCATGGTACTTAGTTACCCCTCCAGTCGCCAAATTATCCAAAAAACCATACACAAAAAACCAAAACATAGATACTATCAGATCCCACCAATCCTAATGAAACTAGCCGCAAGCCTCCTCCAGGGAGAAATTGGGAATGGCCCCTGCCACTGAAGTCAAAGCACCTCTAGTCGTGTATTTCTTCTTCAAGAGCTGACGACGGATTTGAGGCTTTCCGTTACTATCGATAGGAGCGGTCAACTTCACTGGGGCTGACTTCTGCCGCTTTGCTTTGGCAGGGGCACCTTGTTCTCTATGAGAAGCCACTTTGGCAAGAAAGTCTTGGATTAAGAGCCAGCCCCACCTTACTTCTGGGAGACACACTGCTTGTGGCTGAGTGGAATTCCATACTACTAGAGGCTAGAACTCTCCAAACCCACCTCCAATAGAACTCCAGGGTCCATGAAGAATACGAAGTCCTACACCCAACTCACCCCTATGCACAATGCCTTCCATGCCGACAGCCCACTTTGGTTCTAAGCACTGCAAGGCCACTGAGAGGACCTCCATCTTCGTATTCCCCACCATGAGACTGAGGGCCAGGAATAGCAAAGAAATGTCCAGGTTGGTTTGAGGTCTCCATTCATGATTTAGGAATTCATCCCCGAACAAAGTTACCAGTGCCTCCATAAACTCAGGCTCATCAAATCTAAAGACATTTCCCAGCCTCTGCGTAGTAATTTCATTACGAAATGCAGGGAGTTGCTTTGGGGAATTGAGTGAAAAATTAGCCTCCGTATCCCAATACTCAAAATTCCTATAGAAAATACTACCAATGGCGGATACCTCTCTGCGCTTCAGAAATTAGCTGATAGATTAGTGATGAGAGATCCCCAAACTTTCACTTTTAAAGAGGAGTTTCAATAGATTTTTACCTTCATGGCTGCAGTCTTCATAAATGCTCATTGTACAAACCCATCAGCCCTTGTAACACTTGCCTCCAAATATGCATGGATGGGAGAGGAGGTACTGAATGTATAGATGGAAATCTAATCATTCATCAATCCAAGTGATACTTGCATCATGCGAAACTGGGAGAAGACACTTGTCTATTTTATGTGACGCAATTTAATCAAGTTGATGACTCAAATTTATTTGTTTATGCGCCACTGCTTTGAGGTACATAATCTCAGCTGATATTACTACCCGCGCCACCACTTATTTTATTGATGCTATTTTGGAGAAACCAGATGCCTCTACCCTTATGTCCTCTAATCCCATCTGAAATCAATTTGACTATAGTCTTCAAATAATTTGGTAGTATTGGGTGCTGTTCTAACTCCAATATTCGAGAGTGAATCAGCAAGGCCGTTGGCTTCTCAAGGAGCATGGATTATTTGGACATCTAAGATCTGGTTGAGTATAGGTCAAATACTGCGAATATATGGATTCAAATACCAGGAATCCATTGCATCTTTTTTTATCCCATTAATTACTAGTAATGAATCACCTTCTATTATTACTTTTTGAACTCCTAGAGAAATAGCCAATCGGGCAGCTTGGTATTTTGCTGCATTGTTTGTTCCATCTAACAAACGACAAGCACCTAAGGCAATTATATCACCTTTTTCATTCTGAGCAACATAGCCAACACCCGAGGGACTAGGGTTCCCTTTTGAGGCACTGTCAAAATTAATTTTGGTCCAACTCAGCGGTGGGGGGATCCACTGTGGTTGCTGAAAAGTGGTCGGAGTAGGTTTAGCCCTACAAAGCCCATGAACAGGCCTGAATTTGATGAGCGGCCAAGCTTTCTAGATCTTTAGATCCCTATTTTCAAATGGAGTTTTCAAAGTATTGACATGAGCTACTGCGTTGGACACTAATTCTGAGACAACTTTTTCCAGTCTAGAAAGAAACTTACTATTATCTTCTTCCTCCCCTTCAAAAATTTGCCTATTTCTCTCCTTCCATATAGTCTAAAGAGTAATGGATGGAACAACTAACCATATAGAGGCGAAGGTGGATTTAGGCTTCGGATGATGCCAAGATTCTAACCAATCCCGGAGGTTCAAAGGCATGGGAGTTTGCCATACTAATTTAGTCAGAACAAATTTCCATGCCATCTAGGCAAAATCACAGTTAATAAACATGTGATCGATGGTTTTTTCCACCTTACCACAGAGAACACATCTGAAAGGGCCCGAAAAGCTAAGTCACATAAGCTTTTCCCCTATTAGGATCTTTCTATTGCCTGCTAACCATGTAAACATTCCAGCTTTAGGGAGAACATGCTTGTGCCAACATACTCTTGCCTCCCAATCAACTAACTGGATTTTTTTTTCAAGGAGTGTATATCCAATTTTTACTGAGTATTTACCACTTTTAGACCCACACCATTGCAAGGAATCTTTTTCATTGGTGGTCACAATAGGTCTTGTTTTGAGAATTTCCTTAAGTCATTCTGCGTCCTGGTTCTGCAATCCCAGAGTTTTAGTATTTTTCCATTTGATTGGGGCCCCTTCCACAAATTCCTATTGTGCAAAGAAGTCTATGACCTTAAGCCCCCAATTCTGAGAGGTAGCCACAACGATACTCTGGGGGATTTTTTTTTCTCGCAAAGCTTTGTGGCCATTCCATGAGTCACTCTAGAAATTTGTTTGGAGTCCATCCCCCACTGACCAAGTCAGATGATTTGTTATTAAATGTCTACATCTTAGAAGGAAGTTCCATAGCGCCGATCCTTTGGAAGGATTTTCAATTGTGAGAATTATGTTTCTGTCCTAATTATCAAGGTATTCAGCTTGAAGTAATTTGACCCATCTTTGATCTGGGGCACTAAACATCTGCCAAATCAATTTGGCTCCCATTGCGTCGTTGAGTAGCTTCCAATTTCTCATACAAATTCCCCCATTTCCCTTAGGAGCACAAATATTTTCCCATGCTGTTAAGGGGATTTTGTCATGATCATTGACCCCGTTCCAAAGAAACTTTCTCATCTGTTGGTGGATTGATTTAATGACTTTAGAAGGGATTTTAAAATATGACATAGAGAAGATTGGCATGGTAGATATAACTATTTTTAATATTAAGACTCGTCTTGCCATCATCAACCACTTACATTCCCATCCCTCTAATTTTGATATGCACCCATCAATCAAATTTTTCCAATGGGTGAATTTAGAAGAACTAGAAAAAAGGGGGTACCGAGAAACTTACTTGGCAATTTACCAATGCAGACTCCAAATAGATGAGCTATAGCAGTTTGTGATTCAATCTCTATGTTAAAAATATATATCTCCGATTTATCCCAATTTATACTTTGTCCCGACACAAAACTATAGGATGTGAGAACATTTTTCATAACTGAAGCTTCTTTCATAGAGGCTTGCCCAAAAAGACAGTCATTATCCGCAAATTGGGAATGTGAAGTGGGGGCCAAACCGTGGGAAATCTCAATGCCTTTCCAAATACCAGCCTCTCTCTTTCCGGTAATAGATTGCCCCAAAACTTCTGCTAAAAGGATGAATAAGAAGTGGGATATGGGATCGCCTTGCCTCAATCCTCTTGAGGTGAAAAAAAACCTTGAGGCCTTCCATTAATTAGGATTGAGGTCCTGTAGTCTGATATCATGCTGGAGATCCAGGCAACCCAACTTGAGGTGAATCCAAATCTTAGAAGAACTTTGGTAAGAAAACCTCTGTCAACTCTGTTGTACGCTTTCTTGATGTCTAATTTGACCATCATCCATTGCTGTTTACAAAATTTTGCAGAATGAATAGCCTCATGTGCTACAATTATGCCATCTACTATGCTTGTGTTTGGAGTAAACCCACTTTGCTCTTGGGAAATCACTTTATCCAGTACTAATTTGAGTTTGTTTGCTGCTACTTTGGAAATAATTTTGTCTATGGTATTGCATAGTGAGAATGGATGGAATTCATCAAAACCTTCTGGTTTATTTCTTTTTGGGATCAAAGTAACTAAAGTATTGTTGAAATCCTTCAACATAATTTGTCATTTACGAGATTCTTCTACCACAAGCAAAAGTTCATCCTTCAATGTAGACCATAATTGTTGATAAAAAAGGCTTGAAAGCCATTCAGGCCTGGGGCCTTATCACACCCAAGATTGAAAACAACCACCTTTAATTCCGAACATGAAATAGGTTCCATGAGCCTCAAATTATCCTCCCTTGTAATTTTGGGCTGAATAACTTCAAGTAGACCCGATTGAGCGACATCATTAGGCTGATTATCATTGCTCCAAAGGTTTGAGTAGTAAGCTACAACTATTTTTTTGATCTCCTTATCCTCAGTTGTTACAGATCCATCCAAAGCTTTGATTGAAAAAATTATATTGATACTCCTTTTTGCTTTTGTGGAGCTGTGAAATTTTTTTGTGTTACGATCCCCTGCGAGGAGCCAATTTTCTCTTTACTTCTGACGCCAATAGATTTCTTCTCGCTGCAAGATTTCACTATATCTTCTTAATAGGTCTTTTTCTATTAAAAATTCCATCTCATCCATACCATCCACTAACACTTTACTGTTGAGTGCGCTAAGATCGCCTTCCAAGGTTATTTTCTCCACAAAGATATTACCGAAATGGACTCTGTTCCATAGTTTTAGATTGTTTTTTATGTGCTAGAGTTTCTTGAAGAATTTGAAAGCTAAGAAGCCTTCTACTATAGGAGCTTCATTCCACCATTTAGTCATCATTGCCAAAAATATTGGTTCTCGAAACCACATTTTTTCCATTTTGAAAGGACATCGAACAGGGATTCCATCTTTCTGAAAGATTAAAGAAACCAGAAAGTGGTCCGACCCAGAGAGAGCAAGCACTTCGGCTTCTAGGATCAGAGGTACTTCTTGCCAATTTCCTACAAGAAAGAAACGGTCTAGCTTTTCTACAATTTTGGAGAACCCCTATCTTTTATTTGTCCATGTATACAATCCCCCTTTAGCTTCTATTTCTAGAAGCCCATTATTGGTAACAAAACTCTGAAAGTCTTCCTGCGGTCTACAAGGTGCCCCCTGGCCCCCCCTTTTGTCTAAAGGACTTAGAGTGGCATTAAAATCTCTAGCCAGGATGATCAAGGCTTGATCATTTGTGTGAATGAAATCTGATATTTTGTCCCATACTCTCCTTTTAGCCTCAATTTTGACAGGGCCGTAGACGTTGATAATATATCCAGTGAAATTTAGAGTTAGTGAGCTCACTTTTGCCGCTTGCCAAGAAGAAGTTTGAGATATAGATGTCAGATTCACTGCCCTTGGGTTCCATAGAATTCCTAACCCACTTGATGCCCCTTTGGCATCCACAAAGAAACCAAACCATTTTAGTCGCACTCCAAAGGTTTGAGCTGCTACTTCCCTACCTTGTTTAGTCTCCTGGATACAGACTATATCTGGGTGCATCTGATCAAGACCCCGCTTGATCATCCACCTCTTTTCAGGGGTGTTGTAGCCCCTGAAGTTCCACATGAGGATCTTCATTATTGTCTAGGAGAGAATAAATCTCTCCCAGATCTAAGCTTTGATTGACCCTTCTTGTTGCCCGCATCTTCCAGTAGTTTCTGAATTGATTTCCTTCCTCTGGACCGCTAGCCACCCGTATTGACTTTGTCGAGTAGTGCTTTAGATTGGAAGATGAATCATTGTTAGGTGATGACTAACTCCTTCTGAAGCCCAAATTCATCCTCCACATTGTCTAGATCTGCTTCCCCTACTGATTGGTACCCCAAGTTAGAATTTTCTATGGACTTTAGAAAGGCTTGGGATGAATCTACAGGGGAGCCCAAAAAATTGATGGGTCCAACAAGGTTAGCTCCCTCAAAAACTAACAATCTCTGTGTGTTTTCAATGACATCTATAGATTGATGTTCTAGTAAGAATTGGGTAGAGGCAGTCTCGATCATTGTCTGATTTGGGGCTGGTGTCTTCTTGGGAGGAGTTTTTGAAACTCCTATTGAATCCTTCATTTCTTGGGAAAACTTAGGACCTTCTTGATTTATGACAAATGTAGAAACATCTGGTGCAACCGTCTTGGCAGAAAGACTGGTAGGCGGGGCGCCTAGGATTACTATAGACTGAGTTGTATTGTTCAAATAGGTGCCTTGGGGTGCTGGTGAAGGTTCTTGGGGTGAGAACATATTAGCTAGTTTGTCCTCCATGCTGTGCTCTGTGGTGTTTTTGCCTTTCTGAAGTTTATGGTATTTTAGCTCTTTATGCCCCCATTCCTTACAAGATTTTCATTTTTCCATGATTGCTTCAACCTGAATCTCTTGGCACCAATACCCTTCTGCGGTCCTGATCTCCACATCTTTGGGTAGTAATGGGTGAGGCTTCCACAAAATACATATCTTGGCATACATACAATAGTTTTCCTTTGAAATGGCCTTATCAGCTCTCAAGAAAGTACCTAGTTTGTTGTCGATGATTTCCAAAGTTTCATCGTTCTAGTATTCAAAAGGAAGGTTGTAAAGTCTAATCCATGTGGGTATTTCTTCTACTGAGAATAGCTTGGGGTTGAAATTAGGGATCTAATCTTTAATGCACATTCCAATACCATTCATCATAAAAGGGTCATTTAAGAGGATTACCATTTTTCTTTTGTTGTGCCTGCAATGATTAGGAAGAAACCATTTGGTAGAGTTTTGATACCAAAGTGTTGTCCCCATTCTTCGTCCACCCATACCCTCATTTTGGGATAAGCTGGCCATCCTCCACCCCATTTCAAGAAGAATCCTCTTTCGCGTAGCATTTGAACTGAAGCCTTCCAGCCTTCGATTTCGATCCTGATGTTCACCGATCGATTGTCATTTGTTGTGGGGACTTCCTGGGTGATTGCCTTGGTTCAAAGTGCAGGCCGTGGGACCCATGCTTGTCATTTATAACCTTTGTACTTTCTGGGAAGTTCTTGGACTCTCATAATAATCTTTGGGAAAACCTAGCGATTCTGACCTGGAAGCAAAGTATTGGGTCTATGATCTCCATATGCTGTACGAAGAGCCTTCCCAGTACGTTGCTGGTCTAAAAAAGAATACTGTCGCTTTGAGCTACACACAGGGAGGTGTCCTTTCCCACCATGGCTTCTCTCAAAACCTCGACCTTCAAAATGAAAAGGTCTGCGCTGTGCCATTAAGGTCACATGATCATTATTCTTAGGTCCATCAACCTCAATAATACCATTATCAATAAGGTCTTGAACCACATGTTTCAACTTCATACAATCATTCATTTTGAGCCCTTTATTACGATGATAGTCACAATGATTAGAATCACTCCACCATGATGGTTTTACTTGAGGTTCATATGGTCTTGCCTCCGGTAAAGTTATGATTTTTTTGGAAATGAGTGTTCTTAGGGCTGACTCAAGTGGTTCTTCCAATGGAGTAAAATTTCTATGTGGTCTTGGAGTAAATTGAGTCATAAAATTAGGTTTAAGCGTGGAACTTCCTTGATTGTTTTTGGAAGCATTAACATTGTTAAAAGGATTATTGGAGGATTGGTTAACATTATTAGTCTGATTAGAGGAACCCATTGAAAGAATGAAAGGTTTAGGTTTAAGATTGTGAGCTTCCACTACTCCATCATTGACTAAATTTTTATTTGTATTCTTCATCCAAAACTTTGGTTTATCATTATTGGTATTGTTTGAAGAATTGTTGTTGAAGGTATTATTGTTTGAAAAGGTTTTATTATCTTTGTAAAGCTTTAGATCCCCACTTCCTACTAAAACATCCTCTATTTGGAATCCATTTTCTATCACCCTTTCAAAATTTGGTGGACAATTAAGTTGTAACTTAAATTTCATTATAGTCACCAAATTGTTTATAAATATATCCAATTTTTCCTTTTCAGGTATACTTCATGGATATTTAGCAAAGATTCTTCTCCACCTTTGTACAAAGCTCACAAATTCTTCCCCATTATTTTGCTTGGTATTGCATAGATCTAACATGGTAATTTCTTGTTCAATGTTGTAGGAATATTGATTAACAAATTTGGATATTAATTCCTCAAATGTCTTTATATCCGAATGTAACTTTGAAAACCATTCCATTGCTGACCCACCAAGGCTTTGGGGAAACAACCTCATCAAATAGGTAGGTTCATGGATAAATTCCATGCTTAAGGTGCCAAACTCCCTTATCTGGTCTTGTGGGTCTGTTGTACCCATATATTTGTCCTACCTAGGAAAAAGCATGTTTTGGGGATAAGGTTTCATAAATAAGTTTTTATCAATGGAAAAGGGAAAATAGATTCAATTGAGAATCATTTTGGGTAGCCTCTTTCTTCATTCTATCCATTTGAGTTTGTAGGGATTTGATTTATTGGTTCATGGTTTTTAAAGGAGTATCTTCTTCCTCATCTGTTATTAATTGGGATGTGTCAAAATCGTGAGGAAGTTTGACTCCTAATTGAGCCAAGTTTAGAAAATATCTATCCTTGTCCTTTTCTAAAAAAAATTCCATTATTTTCATGAACATAGGATTTTGAGACACTTCGTTGATCTTTTCTTTGGTCAATTCTTCATTATGGTCATTATTGATTTCTCCATTGTTATTAGCTTCAAACCATGCGTTAGTTGCCATTGAGGTATCTTCTAAGTTTTCCTCTTGATTTCTCTCTTGAAAGGGTTGATAAGGAGAATGAGGACTCTCTTCCAAATAGGGTATCTCTTCTCTTAACATGGTTCCATCCTTTTTTAAAGACAATTTAATACTCTCTATTAACATGATTTTGTCCTTTTGTAAGGACAATTTGATATGACAAGATCTTGTCCAAACCAGCATGGAAAAGAATTGAGAAGTTTTGTTGAAGAAGTATTCACTTGAGAAGAAAGATGATTTGTATGAAGTTTGGACCTTTCAAATGTATGTTGTATTTTTTTCAAGATCATGTATCATCAAGCATAGCAACCACAAATACACATATTTTCTAACTTCTAAAAAAGCTATAAATGTGTATATTCTCAGATGTTTTTGACAAAGTCTCCACAAGAAAACAATCTAGTCAAGCTACCTATAGTCAAATTTGGCTCTTAACATGGCTTTAAGAGGGTAGGCTTGCTAATTTAACAAGGTTGATAAATTTAAATCCGTTTAAATAAGTGAAAAGTCTCTTATACCCTCTTGACAAGGGCCTCCCATACACATCAAAATATGAATTTTTGCAATCCTGAAGGATTACTAGAGGAGGTGAAGATTATTAGCACCTATTTGTCACTCTATCCTTTTGAGGATGAATGCATTTATATTATAGTGGGTTGGATGTATATCATGGCTAAAGTGACTATCTCCCACTTGGGTCGTTCCCTCTAATCATCCTCGTAAGGAAAATCTCGGGAGGCAAGCCCACTAAAGATCTAGCAAGTATATGGAAAGCAAGAAATGGAATGAATAAGTAGGTTTAGGAGTTTGATCTACCAAAAGGGTGAAGAGAACATACATACTACTTCCCCACTTCCAAACACGATTAACAAAGTTCATTCCAAGCCTCTTTAATCCACAAACAATAAGGCTTAATTGGGTGTTTGGTATTGAGATTAATGGGAAGTAGTACTGAGAGGGGAGGGGTGAATTAGTACCTCTAAAATTTTTAACTCTTTTCTCTTTTCATCATTAGTAAATAATATTTATTGTATTACCGACCATATCTGATGTTCTTTCTTATGCATGTAGCATTAATTAATAATATTAATTGAATGCAATCCTTCATAGAAACATTCATGAAAATAATAGACACATAACAAAAGATATGATATCGCAAAAAAGTCCTGTTAGGAAGTAAAAACTGTGATGGGGATGGTACCCACAAAACTTCACTATCTGCAGAATGGAAGGGAGTTGGTAAAGGCTTATAATTGATCACTTCTGATGATCTACCTTGTTAGGAGTATTAATGTGGAGACCTATTAAGATCTACTCTGTTAAGAGCTTTAGCAACACTGATTTAAGTGTGCACTCGATTAAGAGATTTACAATAGGACTGTTAAGTCCACCTTCCTTGAAAGGATTTCTTAAGTGTACTACACTTGTTAGAATGAGTACAATATGTTTGACCTGACTGTATGCAATCTATCATTGCTGACTACAGATCCATAAAAGCTCACAGTATATGAATATCACCTATAGTGATTGATTAATACCTTTTCCTGCTTGTCGGTAGCCTGTGTTCTTGTTCTTGAAACTGAATTGATCCTTTTCTATCCTTTTGCATGAATTCTCTTGTCTGGCCCTTAGATGCTCTTAGTGGCTACAATAATCATCAAACAATATGTTCACAATTGATTGAGCATCTATTTATACAAGTATTTGACCTATTCTAGAATCATGCATTACAATGTTAACTCTAGATCCAAGGTTTACAACTTGACCTTGATCTTTTAGTTTGCATGTTTTAAATCAATTAAATTGATTAAAACAATAATAACTACATTGCTTCCTCTGCACATAATGGATTTAAAACAAATAAATAAGCTAAATATAAAACTTCGGTGATTTATCTGACGTGGAAAGTCAGATCCAGTTTTTGCGGGATGTAACTGACTGTCGGTTCTTGATCGTTGGGTTGAACTGAAAGTCTGTCGGTGTTCCTTCACTGAACTGATCATCGAGTTCCCTTCATCTATCAGGTTCCTCTCTTTGCTGTTCCATTGGGTTGCAGTTTTTTTACTCGTCAGGTTCCTTTATCCTTTTTTTCATTGGGTAACACTGAATATTGTTTGTCGGGATGCTTTGTACTTTGCAGTATCAGGTAACCTTGGCGTCGGGTAGTGTTGTGCCTTGTCTGTCAGTGTAGTATAAACCAATGGTGTGTATCATATTTTTCCTTGTATATACTAATGGAAAAATATAATGTCTTCAATCTCCCCCTTTGACATTATTATCAAAAATTGATATGTGCATAATACTAAAGTGTTTAGTATGTACAGCATGTATATGTCCTTGTCATTATATGATTCCTCCTAACTGTATGCATTGGTATAGTATAAGTATATGTACATGTATAATATACATTCCTCTTTTTGTTCTCTCCTCATTCTAATGACTGACTGTACATATCATATCATTTCCCCCTTTTTACTTAACGAAACATATCATTTCCTCCTTTATTTGATACTCATGACAAAAAATGTACAACTTATAAGTTGTCAAAAAGGTGACAAAAATGTGTAAGTTACAATGTGTCAAGAATATGTGAATGAGTGTTCTTGATATCCTCCATCATTTTCTCCCATTTTTCTTTGAGGATTTCTAGTGCCATGTGCTCTATTTTAATTCTGGCATGCATATCATAAATGTTGTCTAGGATAGACATTTTTGGGGATGGCAATAAGTTCTCTTGCCTCTGTCATATGATTTTGCAGTAATGAGAGTGTCAGTAAGAGTTGAGCTTGGAGCTCATTTACCACATCTCTGAACTTTGTTTCTACAATTTGTATATCCTGTCTCAACTTCCTAGCTTGCTTTAGCTGCTCATTGTGCAATTTGATTGCCTCTTCACTATTTGTGAGACTTTGTGCACTTGTTTGAAGATCAACATCTATATGTGCTATCTTTTTGGTATACTCCTTGGTGAGTTGATCTAGTGTGCATAATTTTTGTATCAAGGTTATTGCTTCTGAAATAATAGGTTCCATTGTGCTTACCAGTTCAAAAAGTTTAACCTTTTGAAGTGCCACTTCTTGGCTTATCTTCTCAGCTAACTTCAACTCATATTTCTGTTCAATTCTTTCTTCCATGACCTTCTTAGCATCTATGTTTTGAGATGTGATTGCTTCTGTAAGAACCACTAATTGATTAAGCATTGGGGCTGATTGATCAACATCAATATTAGATATAATTTGTTGAAGTATTCCTCGTACAACTTCAAGTCCCTTTGCTTCCTTGGTGGCTTTTCTCAACTTATCTTGCATAGCCTTCCTTTCACAAAGTCTTGCATACTTTGTCAATTTAGTAGGATCCAATATCCCTGGATCACATACTGGAATCTCAATGATTTCATCCAGAGTAACCGGATTCTTATGCTTTCTCTTCTTCTTCTTCTTCTTCTTTTAGATTTGAGTAGAGGTAGATGTATGAACTACCTTTGCTAGTTCATTTGTCTTCTTAGAATTGCTCAGTGAAGGCTTTGTAGATGAAGCTTCTTGTTTTTTCTGCTCGGGGTGCACCTGTCAGTTTGGTGAAGACGTCTCTCCATCAACCTTGGGTGTCTCTGCAGATTTCTCTTCTATTTTCTTCTCCTTATCATCTTTCTTTGCTTCTTCACTCTTTTCCTTCTGCTTGTCCTCTTCTTCTTTATTATGATCAGTAGACTTGTCTTTCTGATCATCGGTTGCAAATTGTTTTGTAGTTGTATCCTTTTGTTCATATGTTGTGTCCTTTTTCTTAGCATCACCCTTATCCTCGGGTATGCTTGTATCTGCTGCACTTGATTCTTCATTACCTTCTAGTATATTGATAGCCTTCATCAATACTGGCATATTGCTTTGTGTGCTAGCTTGTGTTGTATCTACAGTTGTGTCCTGCTCATCGATTTTGGCTTGTTGAGTAGTGACATCTTCATCTTTTTGTATTTGTTCTGCAGGGTCTAGTTCTATGATGTCAATGATTGAAGTATCCTACCATGTCTCATCAGGAAGATTCATTTCTTTATTCCCTATTTTCTTCAATTCTTGTTGCTTTTCCTGATCCTTAAGAGATATAAATATTACATCATCTTCTTTTTGTGGATCCTTATCATAGTCATAATGTGTGATGTCTTGAATTTTAAGATCATCCATGACTTTATCTAAATCAATTGGTTCCATATCTTCAACATTGTCCAAAGCAATGTTCTTAGGACTTACCTTATCTTTTTCTTTGCTCCGAGTTGCCATACCTTTTCTCTCATCCAATAGTTCTCTCATCTTGATTATCGCTTCTTTATACTGTTCATAGAACATATGTATTTCAAGATTTTTGTTCTCAGTATTTTTTTTATCAAGTTTGTACTTCTCCATTGTATGATCTTTGCTCTTAAGCCTTTAAGCTTTCCAAGAAGAGACTTAGCTCTAATACTAATTGTTGGGATTAATGGGAAGTAGTACTGAGAGGGGAGGGGTGAATTAGTACCTCTAAAACTTTTAACTCTTTTCTCTTTTCATCATTAGTAAATAATCTTTATTGTATTACCGACCATATCTAATGTTCTTTCTTATCCATGTAGTATTAATTCATAATCTTAATTGTATGCAATCATTCATAGAAACATTCATGAAAATAATAGACACATAACACAAGATATGATATCACAGAAAACTCCTGTTAGGAAGTAAAAACTGTGGTGGGGGTGGTACCCACAAAACTTCACTATCTACAGAATGGAAGGGAGCTGGTAAAGGCTTACAATTGATCACTTCTGATGATCTACCTTGTTAGGAGTATTAATGTGGAGACGTGTTAAGATCTACTCTGTTAAGAGCTTTAGCAACACTGATTTAAGTGTGCACTCGGTTAAGAGATTTACAACAGGACTGTTAAGTCCACCTTCCTTGAAAGGATTTCTTAAGTGTAATACACTTGTTAGAATGAGTATAATATGTTTGACCTAACTTTATGCAATCTATCATTGCTTATTACAGATCCATAAAAGCTCATGGTATATGAATATCACCTATAGTGATAGATTAATACCTTTTCTTTCTCGTCGGTAGCCTATGTTCTTGTTCTTGAAATTGAATTGATCCTTTTCTATCCTTCTGCATGAATTCTCTTGTCTGGTCCTTAGATGCTCTCAGTGGCTACAATCATCATCAAACAACATGTTCAAAATTGATTTAGAATCTATTTATACAAATATTTGACCTATTCTAGAATCACGCATTACAATGTTAACTCTAGATCCAAGGTTTACAACTTGACCTTGATCTTTTAGTTTGCATGTTTTAAATTAGTTAAACTGATTAAAATAATAATAATTACATTGCTTCCTCCACACATAATGGATTAAAAAAAATCAAGAAGCTAAATATAAAACTTCAGTGATTTATCTGACGTGGAAAGTCAGATCCAGTTTTTGCGGGATGTAATTGACTGTCGGTTCTTGATTGTTGGGTTGAACTGAAAGTCTGTCAGTGTTCCTTCATTGAACTGATCATTGGGTTCCCTTCATCTATCGGGTTCCTCTCTTTGTTATTCTGTTGGGTTGCACTGTTGTTACTCGTCGGGTTCCTTTATCCTTTTTGTCATCGGGTAACATTGAATAGTGTTTGTTGGGATGCTTTGTACTTTGTAGTATCAGGTAACCTTGGTGTCGGGTAGTGTTGTGCCCTGTCTGTTAGTGTAGTATAAACTGATGGTGTGTATCATGTTTTTCCTTGTATATACTAATGGAAAAATATAATGTCTTAAGTTTGGTTCATTACTTAGCTCTTTTCTATCCCAAATTTAGCATGTCAAGGAGTTTGATTCACCAAAGGTGAAGAGAATATCCCTAATGCTTCACTTAAGATTTCAATTTTCTCTTTTACCTTAAGCTAGATGTATGAATGAAATTGCCATAATTTATAAAAATGCATAAGGATTTAGGACTACCTCATTTTGATGCTAGCAAAGGCTAGGCACATTTATGATTTTGTTTATTTTTCTTTTTGTATAATCACCTAGTGGTGATTGTTTCTGCTCCTTAGCATCCAAGTTTTCTCCCCAAAATGTTAGTTTCAACAACCAAGCAAAACAAAGTGAAAGAAAATTGAAACTAAATCCACCTCAAATGAATGAACAAATTCTTAAGCCAAAGATGGAAACTTAGTTTGATAGAGTTTTAGAATTTTTATGTAATGTTCATATGCTTTATCTTCTTCTTCTAAGTTTTCCACTATGTTTTCATTATGGATTTGTTTAGCATATTTATTCAATCTTTTAGATTCCTTCTCTTTCCAATAATTTGGTACTCTACACTTTGCTTTTTGAGCTTTTAGATGTATCATATTCAAACAGGAGAAGTAACTAAAGGACTATAAGGCATGTTATAAAATGCTTGGTAAAGGTTACTGATTTTCCAATACCTATTTCGTGCTTGAATCCTTTCTCCCAATGTTTTGGCTTCAATTGCTAATTGTATCTATTTTTCTTCTTTGTGTAGCTTCTTTGCCTCCTTCCTTTGATGATAATCATATGATTTGTGTATTGCTTTCCAAGTTTTTCTTGACTTCATCCTTTTAATCATCTGCAATTCATAAAAAAAAACATCAATTAATTGTCAAATTTATCAATTTTACAACTTAACTTTGATTTTCTTATCATTAACCAAATGCAATGTAGAACAGACCGAATGCAACTCAAGACAGACCATATGCAACTCAAAATAGACCAGATGCAATTAAACATAGACCAGATGCAACTTGGAACATACCAGATGCAACTTGGAATGGACTAGATGCAATTAAACACAAACCAGATGCAACTAAACACAGACTAGATGGAACTCGGAATAGACTAGATGCAACTAAACACAGACCGAATGCAACTCAGAACAGACCAAATGCAACTAAACACAGACTAGATGCAACTCAAAATAGACCAGATGCAACTAAAGATTTATCAAATGTTTATGCAGAATCTCCTAAATGATATGCAAATTTCACACAATGAAATGCAAAGTTTTCCAAAGATATGCAAATTTTCACTAAATTAGATGCAAAATTTAAAAGATATGCAAATTTTCCCTAAATGAGATGCAAATTTTCAAAGATAGACAAATTTTCCCTAAATGAGATGCAAAGTTTCAAAGATATGCAAATTTTCACTAAATGAGATATAAAGTTCCCAAAGATATGCAAATTTTCCCTAAATGAGGTGCAAAGTTCAAAGATATGCAAATATTCCCTAAATGAGATGCAAAGTTCCCAAAGATATGCAAATATTCCGTAAATGAGGTGCAAAGTTTCAAAGATATGCAATTTTTCACTAAATGAGATGCAAAGCTTCGAAAAGATATGGAAATTTTCACTAAATGAGATGCAAAGTTCCAAAATGATATGCAAATATTCCTAAATGCTATGCAAACTTCACTAAATGATAGAATTTACAACAAAACCCTCAAATAAAGTCTATTTATCAGCAAAAACCAAATGCGAGCTTCTTTGGACCAGGTGCGAGCTTCTTTGGACCAGATGCAAGATTGTACAGACCATATGCTATCTTTCACAGACCAGGTGTGAGCTTATTTGTGCTAGGTGTGATATTTCACAGACTAAATACTATCTTTCACAGACCAGGTGCGAGTTGTGACAGACCAGGTGTGAGCTTCTTTGGACCAGGTGTGAGTTTCTGATGATTTTGAAGAATCTGCAAAGTAAATACTTCAAATTTGATGTTAGAAAGTGAGGCTTGAGCCCCATGGTGGGCGCCAAATGTTGTTCGTAAACCTGCAACTCACAAACCTACATGAAACATTATTTAACATAATTTTCAATCAAAATTTGAAAGATCTAATTAGGTTAGTCAATTTGAGAATAAAAGCAAATTAAAAGTGTCTCATGGATCTCTATCTAAGAGGACTAAACAAGTGCTCTCAGCTGCAAAAGCATCCTAAAGTGACAACCCCTAAAATGAGAATTGTACTAATGATGATGAAGATATGGATCTAATATGCAAATTAAGATGAAATGTCCTATTCTATGTAATCATGAATGATTTTTCCATTATAACAAGGCTCTTCAAGAATGCTTCAATGCTAAATGCTAAATGACCAATTCAAGATGTAATTTGAATGTGAATTATGACTCTAAATGTGAATTGGTAACATTACACTAAGAAAATCATCCTATTTATAGGAATTCCCAAGGGTAGGGGGTGAGTTTGATTAACCAAGGTCAAGGTAGAGTTGAGGTCAAGGTTGAGTGATGGGTTTCAAATAGGGGGAAAAGATGACAAAAGGAGTGGTGAGGATAGCAAAGCCTAAATGAGTGGCTAAGATATCAAAGCCCCTGAGTGATCCATGTTCTCTTCATCCCTTCTTCTCATTGGCTCTTTTATTCTTTGTCCCCTTTGTTGAAAGTAATTAAGATTTAATTAAATCAAACAATTAATTTATTTATCCATGAAAGGGGTTTTAATGGGATGTATTTGATTTAATTAATTCAAACTATATAAATAATTGATTTAATCAATTACATAGTTTAATTAATCCCCTTTTAGATTAGATTTAATTAATTAAATGGCTTTATTATTTAATCCATGATGTTGACTTTATTTGACCTCTTTTGACTTTGGTTGACCATGTTGATTTTATTTGACCAATTTAGGGTGTCTACAGTATGAAGGAAAGTTGCCTTTGAAATTTTTTGCATGTAATAAGATTGGTCACATTTCTTCTAGATGTCCTAACAAAGAGCCTAAGTACAAATATAAGAAATTCAATCCTAAATATCATAAAAAGTGTTACTATGTTATTGATGAAGGAACAATAGATGAATCTTAGAAGAGGGAAGATGAGATTGTGTTCATTTCTATCAAAGATGATAATCCTAATGAAGAGAAAGCCTTGGTTTCACATGTGCATAAGAGATATGAATGGGTTATTGACAATAGATGTTCACATCACATGACCAGAGACAAAAGAAAATTTTGTGAAGCTTAAAGATAATCAAGGTGGTTTTATTAGATTTGGTAATAATGCACCTTGTTTGATCAAAGGAAGAACCTCAATTACACTTGATGGTAAGAGTAATACTGATGATGTTTTATATGTTGAAGGTTTAAGGAATAATATTTTGAGTGAGGGATAGTTAGTTGATAAGGGTTATCACTTAGAATTCAAAAATGGAATGTGTAGAATCATTGGAAGCACTAGAATTTAGATTGCATCAAGTAAACAGACTAGAGGTAATGTATTTCACTTGAACAATTCAAAGAATATATGTTTGATTGCTAAGACTGATGGCAGTTGGTTGTGGCACAAGATATTTTATCATGTAAACTTTTATAACATTGTGAAGATAAGCACTATAAATGCAATGAGATATTTACCTAAATTTTTTAAGCCTGCTAATGTGATGTGTTGGGAATGTCAGTTGGGTAAGCTAACTAAATCTAATTTCAAAAGTAAGACCTATTCTTTGAGTGGATTGTTAGATTTGGTGCATACTAATTTATGTGGTTCTGCTAGAACTAGAAGTTATTATGGAGATAGATACTTTATCATGTTCATTGATGTTTATTCAAGGATGATGTGGGTTACATTTTTGAAAGAAAAACATGATGCATTTGACAAATTCAATATTTTTAGAGCCATGGTTGAGATTGAGACATGTATGAATCAGAAATGTCTGAGATATAACAGACGTGGAGAGTTTACACGTAGAGAATTTGATACATATTGTGAAGAGCATGGGATAAAGAGGTAAATTTCTTTTCTGTGAACCCCAAAGCATAATGGAATTGCAGAGAGAAGAAATATAACAACCCTTGACACTGCAAGGACTATGATGATTGAAGGAAATATCTTGCAGATCTATTAGAGAGAAGTTGTTAGCACTGTAGTTTACACATTAAACCGAGTTCAAATCAAGCATGTTACTGGTAAGACTCCTTATGATCTTTGGTATGGCCATATTCATACTGTGTAGTATTCCAAAATATTTGGAAGAAAATGTTATAGTAAGAGAGATGAATATTTAGGAAAATTTGATCCTAGAAGTGATGAAGGAATATTTCTTGGTTATTCTACAAAGAGAAAGACATACAAATTTTATAATCACAGATTGAGAAAGATGATTGAAAGTGACAATGTGAATGTGGATGAACATTTTCAAAACTTGTTAGATCTTATAGATATGAATCAGATGATGAAGAAGAAAATCAAATTGTGCAAGAATAGAATCAGGATCAGAATGGATCGGTAGAATAGAATGAAGAAGTTGAAAATGAGGAAGAGTTGGAAACACAAGAGTCAACTACAAATGAAAATCTAAAGGCTCCAAGGTATGCAAAGTTAAATAATTCAGAGAATCAAATTATTGTTGATAGAAGCAAAGGTGTTTATACTAGAGGAAGAATTTCTAGGAATGAAATTTGTTTGATTTCTAAGATTGAGCCCAAGGATGTTAATGAAGCATGCAAATATAAAAGTTGGATCAAAGCCATGCAAGAAGAATTGGAACAAATTGAGAAGAATAAGACATGGATTATTGTTCCTAGGCTTGTGGACAAGAATGTGATTGGTACTACATTAATAAATTTGTGTCCAATTTACGATGGTCATTAGTCAAAATTTTGTCTTCAGTTAGTCAGAATTCTGACCAAAAGAGCTATTGAGATATTTTAGTCAAAAAATTTGATGTATCCATGGTCATCGCAATTCTGACAGCACTGTCATCAGAGAACAGGTGTCTAATTTTAGAGAATTTAGGTCACATTTACGACCCCGCCCTCATCATTTTAAGTTTTCATGTCTGTCGTAATTTTGACAGGAATTAGATGATCTATTTTGACGACCATGCTGTCGGATGTACAACACGGTCGTCGGTTTGAGTTTGCATGTCGTTCGTAATTCTGATAAGATTCAGACAAACTATTCTGACGATTGTGCTATTAGATGTAAAACACAATATTGGTTTAAGTTTGCATGTCTATCATAATTATTATGAGAATCAGACGAACTATTTTGACGATCGTGTTGTCGGATGTATGACATAGTTGCCAGTTTAAGTTTGCATGTCTGTTGTAATTGTGATGAAAAATTGGACTAAAGATATTAGGGCTCAAGAGACCAAAATAATTGGTCCCTATCCTTGGTCGATGTGATTTCCAAAACATTTTACCTTTGATTATCTCATAAAATGTGAGGGTCTTAAGGAATTTAATAGATCACATTTTCATGGTAATTTATATTATTTTAGTTGAGGTTACATGATTTATCTATTTCACACACTTCTGGACTTCGAGGACATCCATAAAGAAGCATCTCCTCCTGTGGCCTACATTACAAGTTCTAACAGAGCCGTATATTTTCTAAGACGGTCTTAAGTGTCAACTAGAAAAAAACACATTCAAAAGGGTGAACTAATTGAGGTGGGGGATGTGAAGAATATGACAATAGAAAGGCTTGAAGATTGACAGCTTTAGTATGAGGTTTTCATCTCGTAATAGGTAATAAATCCCCTAAAATAATCTATTAGGCAACAATAGGGGCACTAGGCGTGAACTAGGGGTGTGCAATGCATTCAAGTCTAACTAGATGCAATCATTTATCAACCTTTGATAATGATAAATGATTGCATCTAGTTTGGCTTGAATGTATTGCACACCCTTGGTTCATGCCTAGTGCCCTTGGTTGTTTCCTGATAAATGATTTTAGAGGCTTTAATAACTATAACAAGATCAAAACCTCCAACTCATGTCATCAATCTTCAAGCCTTTCTACTGTCAAATTCTTCACATCCCCCACCTCAATCAGTTCACCCTTTTAATTTTTTGTAATTGACACTTAAGACTATGCTAGAAAATATACAGCTCTGTTAGAACTTGTAATGTAGTCCACCAGAGGAGATGCTTCTTTATGGACGTCCTCGAAGTCCACAAGGTGTGCGAAATATAGATAGAGATTTGTGCAACCTTAACTAAAATAAGATAAGTTAACATGAAAATATTATCTATTAAATTCCTTCAGTCCCCCACTAATGATGAGTTAATGAAAGGTAAAATGTTTTGGCAATTACATGGACAAAAGACTGAGACCAATTATTTTGGTCTCTTGAGCCCTCATATCTTTAGTCCTATCCTTTATGTACACTGCACAAGATCCTCACCAAAGGGGCTTCCGGTTCCTGCATACGAAATTCATTTATCCAATGTTAGATTCATCTTATATGGAGATCAATCATAATCAAATTCACCCATTAGGTCTACTTCCTACAAAAAATTCTCATTAATGTTATACCCTTAAAAACATACCTCTGTCCACTCCTCCAATGTCCTTATATGTTTCTTGATCATATACAATCATTAGTGTTGTCCATGATCATGGTTACAACCAAATATCACCAAACAAATTACAATAATATAAACTTAATTTAGTCAAATTACTTGGCCTTCAAATACATCCAAACCGTTCATAGATGCCTTCTTCTAGCATTGTTATTGAAGACAAAATACTAAAGTTGTCAACCGATATGATGATGTCAAGTATGACTTAAAGCTTTGGATGCCCAAAAGATAGGAATAGAGAGACAATGTTCATTTGTATATCTATCTTCCTATCTTTGGGCATCCAATGGTCAAATTCATACTTGAAGGATGTTCATCTGTATATCTCTCCGTCTTCCTGTCATTGGGGCATCCAATGCTTGAAGTCATACTTGAAGGATGTTCATCTGTATATCTCTTTGTCTTCCTGTCTTTGGGGCATCCAATGCTTCAAGTGATTGGAGGATACAAAAATACAATAGAAAATATATAAACCATACAATGTAAACCATACAAACATATAAAAAATTTAAAGAAAAACTATCAAACAATTCAATGTAAACCATCAAGTTCAGATTAATGTTTTTTTATAACAACCTCATGTAAGGCATGAAAGAATTATACCTCATGTAATGACATATTAATTCAGTTTTAAGCATAATTGACTTTGTCTAATTTTTTCGTATGCGATTTCACCTTTGTGATGCAGGAGCACAAAAAAACCTTGAAACCCATTGAAGACTAATATGGCCAAAATAATTGTAATAATGCCAAAGGAAGGTCGTATAGTTTCTTTCATAGTTGAATACTATTTTTCCATGCATAGGACTTCATTTGTTAGGCCTTGGCACCATTGTGTAGTCATTTTGCCTAAGAGGCCCTGATTAGTCAATAGTGGTCAACATTGGTAGAAGAGGTCAAAGGGGGTCAAAATGGTTGGAATCATGTTGATTGATCACTTTTTGATATATCAACAATAGGTAGTCATTTGGATATATTATAGTGATCTTTACCATCATATTCGATCAAGGTTGATCAAATATGATGGTATGTGTTAGAATAACTAAAGGGGGGGGGGTGAATCACTTAGACCCAGTACCCTCAAAAATTATCCTACAGTCCCAAATTCCTCCAGATGTATAACAAAAAAAATTCAATCATATAACTCAACTTGGTGAAAATGTATTCTGTAATCTTAAACTTTCATCAATATTATTTACCGAATGTCAGTAAATTAATATTGTGATTACTGATCTAGGTCAATAAAATAAAGTGTAAATTAATACAACAAGCCACAAAATTCATGCACATTGACACATATATTTTTAACGTGAAAACTCTGCTAAGGGAAAAACCACCTGGGACCGGTAACCCAAAATATTTTCACTCTTCTAAAGTGAGCTCGGTGAAGAGCCAACCCTATTAAAGGTTACAATGCACACTGTTAAATGTGACATGGTTAGAGGATTTAAAAATAATAATTCTCTCTTGACCATTCATTCACTATGGGGTCAACAAGAAAACAATCAACATTCTCTTGATGTTATAATAAGGACTTAATGTCCTACTTGGTTAAGAGATTTATCTGTAGCAATGGTTAAACTATTACAATAATGATCTGATTCAAACACAACTCTGATTTGCAGATATTCAGATCTATTCTAAGTACATAATACCTCTAATCAATTTGTTAAATTCAGTTCATCTCATACTTGTTCTTCTCGGTAATGCTCTTTCCTCTATTGCTCAGTGATGTCTGCAGAAAATGCTCAGTTCTGTCTTTAACCATTTTGATTAGTAATGCATAAATTCACATGTATGCTTCAACATATGTCAACACTCACACGACTCAGAAATGAATCTCTTGTCTCTTATATATATATCATGTATCATTTGGTTTTCATCCTTCAAAATTTTCCACTTAATCTCCCTCGTTGATTTAACCGTTTAAACCTTCCTCGACAGTTGTGTTAAAAACACGTTTCAGTCTTTGTCATCCGATCTTCCTTGAATTTTAATAGCCGTTTGATCAAATGAAAACTTTTATATTTTACCTTGAAATCATAAATTTCTAGCTCAGCATCTTAGTCGGCCTTGGTTTGAATGAATTGCTCGGTCAATAGTTGTGTCGGCAATCCCTTGCTCAGTTATCACTGGTGCTTGGTATACATTGTGTTTTACTTGGTTTACACTGTCTCTCGGTGTATACATAACTCTTCATTTACCGACCACATAAACATTGTTTGTTCCAAATATTTAATACATAACAAATGTTTTCCACCATAATAATACTCAAATAAGTTGACATCAATGACAATACATTAACTGATAATGTTTATTATCACTTCTGCAACTCGGTTGAATATCAACAAATAACTTCAAACATATAATCAGTTGTAGTTCATCAATCTCTCCCTTTAGCATTGATGGCAACACAATATGAAATATACAATATAATAATGCCATACAACAAATACCAAACATCTATTCTAAAACTGCAACAATTCAGTAGCTCTCCTAGCTTGAATATAAACTGTGTCAGTATAAGACTCTCCATGCAGACTCTCCCTGCAGTTTTGAATTTTATGTTCTAGAATCTCTCTGTAGATTAGATATGTCTCTCCCTTTCTCTTTTCTCCCTTGGATGGATATATATTTCAACTCTCTCCTTTTATATTTTGTGACTTTTTCTCCCTTTGACAACAATGCCAAAAATAAATATAGCTCTTCAGTAGCCAAAATAAAAAAGCTCTGATATTCGATGCAGTAGGTACCTTAAAGTGTACTAATATGTCTATGTCAGTCCAATTCAACTTTGCATCAACATGTCTAATATTCTAATTTCATGTAGGTTGATGCAACCTCCTAATCACCCCAATTGTCAATAAACAAGGGACGAACCCCTAGTCTACCTCTCAAGTACTCAAATGTATCCTTCAGTAAGGGTTTCTTGAATATGTCTATAAGTTTTTCTTTTGATTGTACATATTCCAGTATTACTTGTTTGTCTTGTACTTGTTCCCTCAAGTAGTGATATTTTATAGATATGTGCTTTGTCTTTGCATGAATCACATGATTCTTTGAAATATTTATAGCACTTGTATTGTCACAATAAATCATCACTGGATCAGTGATCTCTTCATTCATTCCTTTCAATAGTTGTTTTATCCATGCTATTTTAGAACAATTTGCAACAACAACAACATACTATGCTTCTGCAGTTGACTGAGATATGCATCCTTGCTTCTTGCTTATCCAAGAAACTAGTCTTTCTCCAATAAATAATGCTCCACCAGTAGTGCTCTTTCTATCATCAATGTTCCCTGCCCAATCAAGATTAGTATAAACTTTCAATTCAAACTTTCCTTCTCTTTTATACCATAGTCCATAATCCTCAGTATTCTTCAAATATCTAAAAATTCCTTTCACAATAGTCATATGTGATTCTTTGGGATTAGCAGAAAATATTGCAACTATTCCAACTATGTGTGCTATGTCAGGTCTTGTATGTACAACATACATCAATTTACCAATCATAGATCTATACAAAGTATGATTTACCTCAGGTGTCTTGTCTTCTTTTGTCAGTTTGAATTCTATCACCATAGGTGTTCCAACTGGTTTTGATTCTTCCATTCTGAATGTCTTTAGTACTTCCTTGATGTATTTTGATTGAGTAATGTAGATTCCTACAGGTTGTTGTAAAATTTGCAATCCAAGAAAAAAATTGATCTCACCAAACATCGACATTTCAAATTCTTTCCTCATTTCATCAGCAAATGAAGTGCATAATTTATCATTACCCTCAAATATAATATCATCAACAAATATCTCAACAATAAATGTCTTATCATCATTTCCTCCTTTTAGATACAAATTGTTGTTATCACTTGTTCTAATAAAACCAATACTTATTAGATAAGAATGCAATCTTTCATACCATGCTCTCGGTGTTTGTTTCAATCCATATAAAGCTTTGTGTAACTTACATACCATGTGTGTCTGATCAAGATCAATAAATCCTTTAGGTTATTCAATGTATACCTCTTCTTCTATTATTCCATTAAAAAATGCAGATTTCACATCTATCTGATATACCTTTAATCCTTTATATGCAGTGTATGCAAGTATTATTCTTACTCCTTCAAGTCTAGCAACGGGTGCAAAAGTTTCTCCATAGTTAATTCCTTCCTCTTGTGCATACCCTTTGCAAAATAATCTTTATTTATTTATGGTTACATTATTATCTTCATTCAATTTGTTTCTGAAAATCCATTTGGTTCCAATGACATTTTTATCACTCGGTCTCGGTACTAATGTCCATGTATTATTTTTCTGTATCTACTCAATTTACTCATTCATAACATTAATCTAGTCTTCATTTTCTAATGCATCTCTAACATTATTAGGCTCAAATTCACAAATTAAACAAGTGTCATCTCTAAACTTACTTCTTGTCATCATACCTTCTCTTTTATCTCCAATAATTTGATTCCGTGGCTGGTGTCTTCTCACATATTTAGCAAGTACAGGTTCAACTCTTTGTTCTTCATTATCTTCTTCTGTAGGTTCATTGTCCTTTGGTCCATGATCTTCAATTTCAACATTTTCCTTATACTTGGTCTATGCTACCTATTGCCCGGTGACATTACCATGTTGCCCAGTAACGTTAGGCATCTGCGCCGGTATAGTATCAGGTTCTTCCAGTAAACAAATTTAATGTAATCTTCAGGTTCTTTCATGGTGTCCTCATCATTTTGCTCAGCAAATTCATCAAATTCTACATTTATACTTTCAATAATTTTTTTAGTTTTCTTGTTCAAACATTTGTAAGCTTTACTCTTAGTAGAACATCCAAGAAATATTCCTTCATCACTTTTTAAATCAAATTTTCCATTTTGATCATCTTTCATAATATAACACCTACTTCCAAATATTTTAAAATAAATCACATTAGGTGTATAGCCATACCATAGCTCATAAGGTGTTTTGTTTGAATCTTTCTTCAGTTGTACTCGGTTCAATGTGTAAATAGTTGTGCTTACTGCTTCTCTCTATTATGTTTGTGCAACTTTCTTTTCAATCATTAGTGTTCTAGCATAATCAACAATTGATCTATTTCTCCTTTCATTAATTTCATTCTACTGTGGTGTCCTTAGTGTAGAAACTTGTCTTTTGATTCCATACTCATTACAAAAATTAGTGAACTCATCAGAAATAAATTCACCTCCTCTATCAGATCTCAAACACTTCAGATCTCTACCAGTTTCTTTTTCCACTTTAGCTTTATACCACTTAAACATCTTAAATGATTCAGATTTTTCTTTTAAGAACATGATAGTCATCATCCTAGAGTAGTCATCAACAAATAAAATAAAGTATTTTTCCCCATAATAACTCTGTGTTCTCATTGGTCCACATAGGTCTGTATGATTTAACTCCAAAATATCATTAGATGAAAAATTCTTTCTCTTGAAACTAGATTTTGAGAATTTTTGCACATTACATGGTCTGGTTTAGATAAGCTCGCTAAGCCTCTAACTTTTATTTTTTCTACTAATCTTAACCACGTTGCCAAAATTTACACGACAAAGTCTTTTATGCCATAACCATATGTCTTCATTCTTTGCCAATAAACAAGTAGTTTCAACAGTGTCAAAGTAGAATAGGTTACCTCTAGATTGTTCACCAGCACCAATTAATTTTCCTTTTCCATCATAGATTCTTTATTTTATGTTTTCAAACTCGGTGTCCTATGTTATTTAACTATGAAACACTCAACAGATTGTAGTTAAGTCCTTTTAACCAATAAGCATTTTCACATTTGATTTGATTGTTTAGCATAATAGTACCTTTTCCTTTCACTTGACATGATGTATCATTTCCCATTCTCACAGATCCTCCATCATAATGTTCAATAAATTCAAATCTACCTTTATCACCAGTCATGTGATGTGTACAACCATTATTAATAACCCAAATATCATGTTTACTAACTTTAGAGATAAGTGTTGTCTCTAAATAACTTTTATCTTCATTTGAATGATCCTTTAAGGCTACAAACATTGTCTCAATATCTTCATCAATGTTAGATCCAATGTTATTATTATCTTTAACAATGTAACAAGCTTTCTTACCTTTATCCTTGTAATCTCAGTTATCTCTCCTGTCATACTGTTGTCTATTTCTGTAGTCTCGGTCATCTTTTCGGTCATTAGATCTATCATTTTTTTCATCATTCTTTCTGTTAGGGAATCTTGCAGAAAGATGGCCAATCTCTTTATAGTCAAAGCATATCAAAGGTAGTTTACATTTATATCTTCCTTTACCTTTGTGCAATCTTCTAACCATTAAAGCTTCAAGCTCATCAAGTTCCTTGTCATAACTATCACTGTCACTGTTATTTCTGATTATGTGTTTGCTACTAGATTTATCAATTTTCAAAGTAGACATAAATGTGGACTCCATAGATGGTACAATATTGTTATCAAAGTTATTCAACTCAAAAGAAATCAATCTTCCAACAAGACTATCAACAGTAATGTTATTTCTAGGTGCAACTCTCATTTCATGTATCACAGAGACTCTTATAGAATAAATAGGCAATAGAGTTCTAAGAATATTACTCACAATAGTGACTTCATCAATGGTTCCACCAGATCTTCTAATAGCATTCACAACTTCCTTAAGTTGGGTACTATACTGTGTGATGTTTTCTCCTTCCTTCATTCTCATATCATCAAACTTTCCACAAAGACTTTCATCTTTAGCTCTTAGTACATTTGTATCTCCTCCATAAACTAGTGTAAGATGATCCCACATTTTCTTGGCAGTAGTACATGTCTTGATATCCTCAAATTGTGCATTAGTAAGTGAAGAAGCAATCTCTACTATTATAAGGTTATGTTCATGTTTCTCTTTCTTCTGATTAACAGTCAAAGGTGCAAAAGGTAGAATGAATTCATTGTCCAAATAATCTGCAATGTTGTCTCCAATTCCTAATAGGTATAGTCTCATTCTCATTTTCCATGTCAATAATTTATCCTTATTCATCTTTGGTGCGTCTCTCTTATACGTCTTGTGATCTTTAGCTTAAGTCCTTCAAAAATTTCTTCTAAGCACTGTATGCTCTCTGATAAGCACTTTTGCTTTGATACCAATTGTTAGAATAACTGAGAGGGGGGATGAATCAGTTAGACCAGTGCCCTCACAAATTATCCTACAATCCCAAATTCCTCCAGATGTATAGAAAAACAAATTCAATCATATAACTCAACTCGGTGAAAATATATTTTGTAATCTTAAACTTTCATCAATAGTGTTTATCGAATGTCAGTAAATTAATACTGTGATTATCGATCTAGGTCAATAAGATAAAGTGTAAAGTAAAATAACAATCCACAACATTCATGCACATTGACACATAGATTTTTAATGTGGAAACCCCGCTAAGGGAAAAACCACCTGGGACAGGTAACCCAAAATATTTTCACTCTTCTGAAGTGAGCTTGGTGAAGAGCCAACCCTATTAAAGGTTATAATGCGCACTGTTAAATGTGACCCGATTAGAGGATTTAAAACTAATAGTTCTCTCTTGACTGTGCATTCACTATGGGGTCAACAAGAAAACAATCAATATTCTCTGAATTTTATAATAAGGACTCACTATCCTACTCAGTTAAGAGATTTATCTATAGCAATGGTTAAACTGTTACAGTAATAATCTGATTCAAATACAACTCGAATTTGTAGATATTCAGATAATTCTAAGCACAAAATACATCTGATCAATTTGTTCACTTAGTTCATCTCATACTTATTCTGCTCGATAATGCTCTTTCCTCTGTTTGCTCGGTGATGTTTGCAGAAAACGCTTGGTTCTGTCTTTAACCAATTTGATCAGTCATGCTTAAATTTTCATGTATGCTTCAACATATGTCAACACTCACACAATTCAAAAATGAATCTCTTGTCTCTTATATAGACATCATGTATCATTTAATTTTCATCCATCAAATTTTTATGCTTAATCTCCATCATTGATTTAACCGTTTAAACCTTCCTCGACAGTTGTGTTAAAAATATGTTTCAATCTTTGTCGTCTGATCTTCCTTGAATTTTAATAGTCTTTTGATCAAATAACAAACTTTATCTTTTACCTTGAAATCATCAATTGCCATCTCAACATCTTAGTCAGCCTCGATTTGAATTAATTGCTCGGTCAATAGTTGTGTCGGCAATCCCTTGCTCGGTTATCACAGGTGCTCAGTATACACTATTTTTTACTTGGTTTACACTGTCTCTCGGTGTATATAGAACTCTTCATTTACCGACCACATAAACATTGTTTGTTCCAAATCTTTAATACATAACAATGCTTTCCACCATAATAATACTCAAATAAGTTGACATCAATGACAATACATTAACTGATAATGTTTATCATCACTTCTGCAACTCGGTTGAATATCAACAAATGACTTCAAACATATAATCAGTTGTAGTTCACCAGTATGGTCTTCATACTTATTGCGATAAAATACAATCGATGCAAATAAATAATATATTAGGATAGTTATGGTGATATTATTATAATTATTGGTATAGCTATGTTGATATTGTTGTAATTAGGATTATAAAATTATAATAATGCTTTAATTTAAGTTGTAATAAATGGATTAAGGAAAAGGATAGTCTAGACTTAGATAGATTGATGTTGGTATTAAATATCAATACACGAGGTTGTATGTTATCAATGCTATGTTGAAAGGTAAACTTAAGAGCATTTGGAATTGGTATTTAAAATGAACCTAGTGATAATGTTAATGGTGTTCTATAAATGAGATGTATTTCATTATTGGCTTTAATAGTAAGTTATAAATGATCTAGTTTGTGTTGCATTGTAAAGTAGCAACATTAGGGAACCCATGAAGGACATATTTTCTTAATATATTATATCTTCTGCTTGTGCTTTGTAATGAACATAAATATGACGTGTAATTACACCTTTATTTCTACAATCTTAAAGTGTAAATGAAATCATAATGGTTACAGTAAGATGTATTTGTTATAAAAAAATATTTCTATATTCTTCTAGTTGTGAGTAGTTTCCTCTGGGGTTCCTTGGCGAGGCATAACAAAAACCATTATGAAAAATGACTTGAATAAGCCTCAGTGACAACCTCACTAATTATAAATTTTATGTCTTACTAGAAATTATTTTAGGGCACCAACCCTATGAGAAGAAAGCCCTTGAAAATTTAGGATAACCAACTCCATCTATGCAGTACAATATAAAGAAGAAGAATTTATATACAAAGGGTTACTTTGTTTCACTTCATAACATTGAACACACTATTTTTTTCTACTATAAAACTTAACATTCACAATCTAACTTCTTCATGTACTCATAACATAATACATAACATTGTTATTCATTCTTAGGTTTTATAAAAAATTGTCTTTAATCAAGTTTCTCAAATTAGATCATCGATACCCTCATTGACTTCTTATCTTTGCAACAATGAAAATATAGAACATTCAATCTGTAGTATTAAAACTTGTTAACATGCTATATTATCTATAGAAGACATGTTTTCTCTTTTGAATCATCATCATCAACTTCATCAAAAACACATTATTGTTTTTCAATCTTCATTAAGAAGTTGAAACTAACTATTAATTATGGAACTGAACTAACAACTACTTATTAGGTTTTTGTCTCAGCAACTAGCCATTAGGATTTGAAATTATGAAAACTGAAACAACATACCTACACACATTAAAGTGTATATCCCAAATTTTGGCACAATCACATAGAAAATTATGATGTCTAATATTATTAATATTATAAATCACATTTCTTTTAGTGTTCATAAAAAACTCATCTCTAAAATTGATGTTATGTTATAGGTTCTTGTTTCCATGATGAAAAGATGCAGAAACTTTATATGTTGCAAGTCCTTGATTTTAAAATTCAACTGACTTGTATGTATTAAGGCTTCACTATATACTCTCACACCACAATCCCAACCTATCTAAATAACAATGAGACTATAAGAACATATCACCAACAACTACAATGATATTTGGCATTCACGATTCTTGCTAGATCGCATCTCACCTTGTTTAAAAAATGACTATACCTTGCACTGATACACACACTTAGTCTTTGTTTTTCTTCTTCAAGATAAGAAGGCATTATTTATTATATATTAATGTTTGTATGCAATGAAAATTCCTGCAGCAGCACAACAAGTCAAAACATGCAAAACACAAGATATACCAAATGCAAGGAACTTGAAATACAACTAAATTCTCACTACAACCTCCGATGAGCTAAAACAAGTGCACCCAAGACTCATTTGATTTGCTCTTAGAGATTTTGTGGGTGTGCTCTCCCAATACAATGCAATAAAATACCACTATGATAGATATAAAAGATGGTGAAGGGATTGAGGATAAGTATGAGGAACTTGCCCCAAGCTTCACATGATGAAGATTGAGAATGCAATAGCAAATCTAGAATGAAGATGCAAGATGAAATAAACTAAGATTGATTTCCATTACCTAACATGTAATAACTAGATGATCTAATGCTCAAAGAAGCTAAATAGAATGAAGACTAAGACATGCTCAAAAAATACTCTAAAATGCAATAACTAGCTCAATTCACTAACTAGTTGCAAAATGAGGAGCAAGGCCTCCTTTTATAGATTTGCTTATGAAAATGGAGGGCTAGGATTAAGAGGTGGAAAATGAGTGGTTGAGATTAAAGGTTAGGTAGGGTTTTGGTAGGAGTGAAAGAGATTAAGAGGCAAAAGGAATGAGTGGTTAGGATTAAGTGGTTAAAAAGAGGAGTTGACTTTTGAACTAAAAGCCATATGAAGAGACAAGTGACAAGTGTCAAAAATTCATAATTTTGGATTTGATCCATGTGAATGCACATGATTGGCTAGAGAAAGATTAATGAATTTACAAAATAAACAAAATATGTTTATTTAATAAATAGAGGAAAATGATCAAAATTAAATAAATAAAATTTATTTAATTCAAAAGAGAAAAAGGGTAAATGAATTATCTAAATAAATAATAATATTTATTTAAATAATAGAGGAAAAAGACTTAAAATTAAATAAATCAAATTTATTTGATTTTAAAAGGCTAAGTGAATTAATTAAATTAATAATTTAACTAATAGAGGGATTAAGACATTTTTTGATGTCTACATTTTGCCCCTCTTTGATGCAATGTCGAGATCGACATCACGTCAAAGAAAAGAAAAAGAAGATGCCCCAATCATGGGAGGAAATGATGACGAGGATGTAGTAGTATGCCCCCTCGAGAGGACATACAGGTTTGGAGAACACGAATGTGATCTTGAAATGGATAGAGTATGGAAGGAAAGGAAAAAGGCTAGGGATGAGGGAGAAAAGAGGGATAAGTGGGGCCCACCGTGAAGAGGTGGAGTAGGCGTCCATCTCATTGATGGAAAGATGGAGCTGACCGTCCATCGACAGATGGGTGTCTTCCACCAGTAGAGATGTCGGTGGAGCCGCTCGTCTGTCGGGGGAGCTGCCCGTCTGTTAACAGATGGGCGTCTCACCGGTAGAGCCGCCGACGAAGCCGCTCATCCACCGGTGGACGGGCGTCTCCACCGGTAGAGCCACTAGCAGAGCTTCTCGTCCATCGGTGGAGCCGCCTGTCCATCGACGGATGGGCCTCTCTACCGGTAGAGCCGCCGACAGAGCCGCCCATCCATCGATGGATGGGCATCTCCGCCGGTGGAGCTGCCGGCAGAGCCACTCATCCGTCAGTGGAGCCGCCCGTCCATCGACGGATGAGCGTCTCCGTCGGTAGAGCCGCCGACGGAGCTGCTCATCTGTCGATAGAACCACCCGTCCGTCGATGGATGGGTGTCTCCGTCGGTAGAGCCACCCATCCATCTACGGAGGGGCATCTCCATCACCTGAGAGGAGGGACTGCCTATTGAGGGGGAAAAAGGGAAGATCCAAGTGAGCATACAAGTGAGGAGAAACAAAGAGCTATTCATCACTTGGGGGGAGACACAAAACTAGGTGAGGATGAGGGATAAAAAGAAGGCCTCACAGTACAAAATGAAAATCTATCAGAAATACAATGCAAATGAATTATGTAAATGTTGGGGAGCACAACCTAGATTTTGATATGGTACTTGACGATATGCACCAAGGTATAAGGAACCAAAATGACAAGGTGTCAAGTACGTGATAAAAGAGAATGATAAAATGATCAAGTATAAAAAAACACTAACACATACAAGCAACAAGCAAGCATGCACAACAAGCTGAAACCAAACCAACATGTTGCCCCTAGGAAACTTAAAACTGATTGATTGATTGATGATGATCAAGGATATGCGGGCAGGGCCGCAAGAAAATGCAGGCAGGGCTGCAAGGATTGGGAAGGATACATCCCATGATGATGATTGGAAAAAATGATCAATCGATTTCCAACTGATTCAGATTAACATGATGATAGGATGAAAGATTGATGTGTGAGATTGCAAAATTGGAGTGCATGGATTAGTATTTGCAATTATAAGAATGTTCTAATTTTTATAGATTTTTAATATTTAATTTTAGATTTTTAAGAATTTTTTGAAATGTTTTAGATTTTTAAAATATTTGTAATTTTTTTGGGTTTTTTAAAGACTGCATTTTTTTTTAAAAAGATTTTATGATAATTTTTTAGGATTTTATTCAGGAACATATTCTGAGTTTTTTAGATTTTTTGAACGTTTTATGGTTTTTAAGTTTTTTGAATGCTTTATGATTTTTATGATTTTTGAGAAATATGTTTGCCCCCAAACCCCCGTAGAAATAATCTGGGGAGCAACCGCGCTGATAAAAAAGGGGGTGCAAAAGACCTTTGTGTCTGATTAGGCTTCATAAAACAACATGGATTAGATAGAATGGGATGAGAAGATAAAAATGATTGAATTGGATGATAGAAAGATTGGATGAGGAGATAAAGAGATTTGATAGGCAAGATGGTTTGAAGGAGATGAAAATATTAGACATGAGGAGGTGGAAAGGACAAATGGAGTAGATGAGATTGGATAGGAGAATGGATGAAGGAGAAAATGGATGAACACCAAGGACAAGGGAGAGTCAAGGTATATGAAAGGGTGGAAAGATGATTTGGGAAGGAAATGGATGAAATGGTAGAATATGGAAGGCCATCAGATGGGTGATATAGAGGAAAGAGATCCAAGAACTAGGTGGAATGTCACCACACTAAAGGTAGGAAAAGGATGGATGGGTAGGTGGGGGATAAAGGATGTATGAAAGGGAAGGATGAAATGGAAGGGATGGGGAATAAGTAGAGCAAGATCCAAGGACAATGTTGTAAAAGATGCCCCCATACAAGAGGTGGGAGGGTGAAGGATGGGGAGATGGAGGATAAAGGCTATATGAGATGGATAGATGGATAGTATATAAAGGGTGTGCATGGAGGGGAGGAAGGCTTGTGTTTTCATTCAAGGGAGATGGATGCCATCGCTTGGGACATGGGTTAATGACTTGAGGGGATTGGATAACTTCACTTGGATTTGGAGATCGATGTTTCTTTGGTATTTCATGGATCCAATCACTAAAGATGTTTGTGGTAACTGAGAATTTAGGAGGCTTAGGAGATGGGGATATGTCTTCATGCAATGGATATGGACATGGGGATTGAACAACCTTGTTTGGAGCTGTAGATGTATAGTTTTCTGCTATTTGATCAACCCAATCAAAGAAGTTCATAGGGGATGATAAGTGCTCTGGAGGATTAGGATTATATCGAGGTATATGATTAGATGGAGGACAATGTTTTTCAGTTTGAATGTTGAGGACAATGTTTTGAAGTTCTTGGATCTCTTGGTCAAGATGATCATATGTAGAAGGGGGATAGTGAGATGGATTTCCCTTGTCAAAGGTGTAAGAATGATAAGAAACGAGAGGAGAAGTAGAATTGGATGTGGGGTGTTCAGGAGGAAAATATGGATAGTTAGGAGGTGAATAGTTTTGAGGAAGATAAGAGGTTGATGGGAGTGTTTGATAGGTTGGATGAAGTTGAGGTATGGTTGGAGGATTAGTGTTCGACGTTTGAATGTCCTCAACCATTTCATGAAACCAATCCATATTCGTGATGATTGAATGAGATGATTTAAAATTGGATTAGAATATGAGGTAGATGAAGAAGGGGATTGAAGGTGATGGATGAATTTGGAAGAAGAATGAGAGATTTTTGGAAAGAAGAAAGTGATGAGGAAATGATCTTGGACTAGGAGCAATGTTTTTGGATTTTTTGATATGAGGATAGGGCTTGAAAGGTTACTTTTATTTTATGATGATTGGATCAAATTTTATTTTGATCAAGATTTGGATTGATTGGTTTGATTTGATGAAGAAACTAGGAGCAAATTGGACTTATGATCAATTAGGATTGATTGATAAAAGGATTGAATGATTGATTTATTGGATGTGTTTGATTGATTGGATAAAGAGACAAAGTCTCAAGATTGGATTCATAGGGATTAATGATGAAGGTTTAAAACAAACCTTAGTGAAATATGATCCAATGAGGTGCAAACAATAAGGATTAATGATGATGAATTTTCCTACTCAAAGATAGACTTATGATCTTGAGCAAGATAGGATTGGATAAACCACTCAAGATAGACTAATGTTCTCAAGTGACAAGATTAATTTGTTTGCTAATGATAAGGATCCTTCTAACACTTTGATAAATCTTTCTACCTTAGATTTGAGATGGAAATATGACAAAGGTATGAAAGATAAGGATTGATATTGATTGATAAAGTCCAATGTAGATGATGGTGCTCCAAGTTACCAAGGTTAGGAAAATGAAGTGAAAGGATGAAAAACTACAAGGATGAAAGAAAATAGCAGTTGAACAAGCAACTAATTGATTTAGGCAAAACCCTTTGAGAAACTATAAGAGAGTGGAGCTGAAAATTCTTTGTAAAATGTCAAAGTTCACTGATTTTAGGCGGAGATGCCTGTCTGCAAGCAGAGCCACCCATGTGCAGAGCCGCCTATGTACAGGCGGAGCTGCCTGTGTAGGCTTTTGGACATAAACTTGGGGTTTTGAATCTAAAATCTTGAGAAACTGATTTGGCTTGGTTTGCCTAATGACGTTGAAGGATGTTGCAATCAAATTATCCATGGGAAAGAATGATTCAAGCACAAATCAAAGTCAAACATGATGTGACCAAGCAATTGTCTTCAAACAATCTAACAAGGGACAAAGCAACCTTGTGGATACAAACACTTGTGAAGTCTGAAATGGTACAAAAACTGTAGCGCAATGTGTATGTTCTAATAGCTTTTTCAAGCCCAATATTTCCACTAGTCTCAACACATTCAAAGACACTTCAAGCACAAGCTACCTAAGGAATGGATTGATATCAAAATCTTTTCCCACACTAGATATTCCTTCACCTCACACAAAGTGATGTTGGCTTTTTCTAGGACTATACACATTGTGGGTTTTGAAGAGAGACTCAATGCTTGAATCACATAGGCTCCTTCATGTCACATTAATGTTTTAGAATGCCCTTGGGAATACAAATGGTGAGTGTAAAATATTCAGGTGATCTGGGTAATCCACTTGGATCGATCCTTGCACAAATATTATGATACCTTTGGAGGTGAATCAGATAGGCCTCTATTTAAAAGTGTCTAGTGAAAATTCTGTTTGCAACTACCTCTCATAGTCCCGCAAGCGAGATTAAGGCCTATAGCCCTATGAGTACCTGATAATGTAGTCTCGCATGCAGGATTTAGGCTTTGCAACCCTACAATATCAAGCATGAGGATGAATTCTCAAAAATAGCTACGTCCCTTGAGAGATTAGTCTCAAGAGAATTTGATTATAGTGGGTTGGAAGAGTCCAGGTCCGCCTTGTTCCCCACTTGGGCAATCCCTCTCACCAGCTATGCTAAAGCTCTTGAGAGGTAGCCACTCTAAAAGGGGACAAAATCCTAATGAAAGCAAAAAAAAAAGGAGACACAAGTAGGTCTGGTATTTTGATCACCCTAAAAGGGTGAGAGCATATCCCTACTACTCGTGATCCTTCAAACACATAAGTCACTTGATTACTTCCTTGGGCTTCCTCTAACTAGGGGGAATTTGGTGGGTTTGGTATTTTGATCACCCTAAGAAGGGTGAGAGCATATCCCTACCACTGTTTTCCACAAACACACAAGCCCCCTAATTAAACTATGTGAGATAAATAAAAAACACAAAGTTTAACTGTATCTCCAAGGCAACCTGCAAAACAAATCGATTAGTAGTTTCAATGTTCAAATCTTCCACAAGCATCCTACAAGACAATAGATTAGTAGTTTAAAAATACTTTGATATTGGTCAAGCATTCTACAAAACCACTGTTAGAAGACAAAAAACACCAAAATCCTACAAGAAAACCAAATTAGCAAAGCTCCACATGCAAAATATGATGAAAATAAACAAAATTAAGCAGAGCCACCTGTCTACAGGTAGAGATTCCTATGTGTAGAGACGTCGTCTACAGGCATAGATGCCTATGTGTAGAGATGCCTGTCTATAGGCAGAGCCGTCTATCTGGGACAAAATACAGAAAAGACCCTAAACCTTGCAAAAAAATATGACCCAAATGAGCTAAAGCTTCTAAAATGACATCTATTATGAAAGTACAAAATGCAACTATTTTAAAAAGTTCCCAAAAGTGCAGAGAAACCCTAAAATGCGATGCAATATGAAAGATAAACTCTTTCTGTCAGAGCCTCCTATGTACCAACAGAGATGCCTATCTAAGACAGAAAGAAAGTAATAACTAAAACTAACAAGATTTAAAACCTAATATGCTTGCAAATGCCTAAGAATGATTCTAATGAGAATATGCACTAAGGAATTAACCCTAAAATGACTAAAAAATGCAGGCTAAACAACTTAGAAATCTAAACCAAGAGAGGAAACTCCCTTTCTGTCAGAGCCACCTATGTACAGGCAGAACCACCTGTGTGCGGAGCCGCCTCTGTAGAAGTGGAGCCGCCTGTCTATCAATTCGTCCAAAAAACCTGTAAAATAAAAAGAAAACCAAGACGTGGGTCCCACCGGGCGTGCCAAAATGTATGCAATAAAAATTTTTGCAGTTGTACAACAAGTCAAAACATGCAAAACACAAGATATACCAAATGTAAAGAACTTGAAATACAACTAAATTCTCACTACAACCTCCGATGAGCTAAAACAAGTGCATCCAAGACTCGTTTGATTTGCTCTTAGAGATTTTGTGGGTGTGCTCTCCCAACACAATGCAATAAAATCCCACTATGATAGATATAAAAGATGGTGAAGGGATTGAGGAAAAGTATGAGGAACTTGCCCCAAGCTTCACATGATGAAGATTGAGAATGCAATAACAAATCTAGAATGAAGATGCAAGATGAAATAAACTAAGATTGATTTCCATTACCTAACATGTAATATCTAGAT
>MU226935.1:636322-670178 GCA_018584345.1 Thuja plicata
GCTAGAGAAGGATTAATGAATTTACAAAATAAACAAAATATGTTTATTTAATAAATAGAGGAAAAGGCTCAAAATTAAATAAATAAAATTTATTTAATTCAAAAGAGAAAAAGGGTAAATGAATTATCTAAATAAATAATAATATTTATTTAAATAATAGAGGAAAAATAATTAAAATTAAATAAATAAAATTTATTTGATTTTAAAAGGCTAAGTGAATTAATTAAATTAATAATTTAACTAATAGAGGGATTAAGACATTTTTTGATGTCTACAATGTTATATAAGTTCATGAATAACTTTCAACAAATGACAATGAGAGTGCTCAAATCAATAATACAACTCTAATTTTCAAACCTTATCACAAAACCTTATCACAATCCAATCACTTGACATCAATAAAAAAAACATGGAAAAAATTCCAACACAAGATATAATATGTACATTTAAATAAATTTGATTCTTTTAAATGAAAGAAAGCATAAAAAACAAGTTACTAAAATTTCACCTTTCATTTTTTAATCCAAATGTATATAGAAGGCTCACTAAGATTTAAGAATATATTGATGTTGTACTCTAAGAAATCAGCTTTATTTTACATACATGTCCTATCTTTTCATTCAATCCTAACAAAAACTTACTGGTTGGTTAATGATCAAGAAGTATGTATCTATCATCCTATTAAAGGGTATTTTACTCAAAATTGTATAGATCTTAAATGCAAGGTTCAAGACATCATTAATAACAATACAATAACAGTTTAAGAGAAGAAAGATACGAGAAATCCATTTATTTTACTCACTAATAAGGATATTGTTTGGAAGGAAAATAACAACTTACAGGATTACACCCGTATATATTAATATCAAAAGAAATTTGAATTTATATGCCTATGATATTGTCCAGGCCTTGACAAAGCATCCTGCTAACCATTACACCTATACCCAAAAACCAAAAAAATAATTCTACTTTTATGAAACCAACCTAATATAGAACCATTAAAAAATAAAATGATCAAAGTATTACAGTGATCAACCTAGGTTTCGTGGCAATATGAAGTCATTTGGATAGAAAATGTAAAAAAGGCACAAAGTTGTCACAAAGTTACATAACAACTTTTGCACTAATATGTAATTATGTTACAAAACTCATCAACCAACTCATTTCTTGATAAAAATTAGTTGAAAATGGTTGGGAGACGTTTAAATACCCCTCTTTAGGTCGAGGGTAAAAGAAGAAGTTGATTGAGATTTTTTTTTTTGCAATAAAGCAATAAAGTTTACTATGGATTTTCTTATCTTTTTGTATATCAATCACGTGATTCTTGTTCATACTCGTTAATCCTTTCTTCAAATCATTTTTATAATAAAGCATGATGAATCTAATTTCATATGAATCAATTTTTAAGGATGTCCATTGGTTAGAGAGGGAGATCTAGTATTTTCTTTCAAAATAACATTCAAACCCTCACTTTGAAGGGTTTAGATCAAGTTTTGTTCATATCCCCGTCTTCCACGGTTCAAAAATTATTATCTTGTAGATTCTATTAGTATTTTGACATAGATTTATATTTATCTTGGTTGGAGATCAAATGGTTGTGTATGGTGTGAGATCTATCCAATTCTAGTGTGACTGTGTCGACATTCCTTCATAACTGTGATAAAAAATTATGCAAATTTAATGATGTGTGTTACAAGTAAGAATTCCTAAAGGATAAACTTTTATCTCTGTAAGTTATTTTTGTTGTCATTAGTTTTTTCAAAGTCATAGTTCATGGAGAAAATAGTCGGTGAATGGAGAAAGTCTTATATGAGACTAGTCGGTAATACACATCGAGGCAATCGATCAAGACATAAAGCATTATGTAGTCGGTAAAGAAAAGAATTGAGAACAAAGTATACTAAGCATATTTCATTACCGAGTGGATATACTACACTGAGTTGCTAGTTATCGAGCACTGAGAGACTATACAACCGAGTAAGGAATATGGAACCAAGTCATATAGTCAATTCAGAAAGCAATAAGGATGCATTTAATGCATTGTTACTGCATTAATTACATTGCTACAAGTAATAATAATAGTTGGTTATAGGATCAATGATCGAGATAATTTAGGATGAAGATCTAAGGCATAGATCAAGCGGTTAATGGGAGTTTTATATTCCAAGATAAACATGTTGGAATGGTCCCGAGGGATAATTGAGAGGGGGGGTGAATCAGTTATCAACTAGTTTAATTCTTTTCTTCAATTAATTACAGAATAACATTAAGCATTAACACATTCATATAATACAAGATAGAACACAATAATTTTGGTTACGGGGAAACTAAATACGTAAAAACCCCAGTGGGAATTAAAACCCACAAAGAACTGTACTTGAGTATAATTATCCCTATTAGAAGATCTTGCAACCCTATTAGGAGTTGTTCTTTATAATTCAATAAGTACAGTGACCTGGTTAAGGGTCTAAACCTGTTAGGATTCTTTTATAAATAACCCTGTTAGGGGTGAGGACTCACTATCCAAAAAGCTCACTGCTACAATGATGAAGGCTTCAACCTTCAGTAAAAAAAATATGAAGTATATCTGATAATTGAACTGTTTGAGTAGACCTGCTGTCTTGATCAGCTCCATTGTATTGTATGCTTTCACTTCTTCTTCACATAGATCTTTTCTTGATGAATGAAATGTCTTTACTGTCCCAAAACAATGGACATTCTATTCTGTACTTTTTCTGTCTCTTTTTTTCTCATTCACACTTAGCGTTCACCAAATGAACTACTATAAGTATCTTCCCAAAATATGTGATCTTAGTCAGCTTTAGGAGTCCCTTCAATACTTCTTTTTTCGGCCAAATCAAGCACGCAACTTGATTAGAATCACTCAACCCAAACTGAATAGACACAACGCTTCACATAGTCAGCTCTACCAAATTGACTCAATTATCTCGCTTCTGTTAGAACACATTTAGTGCATTTATATAGTTAACTTTAACTCATAACTAAACATGAATACAAACACGCATGTCCCAAAGATAGGCACAACTCAAGAAATAATGTAATTACGTCAGCTCTTCACAGATAATCTTTAGTCACTCTAACTGTAAAAACAAACTAACATAACTCAACTTAAACTACATATCTGACTCTGCGTGAATGTACATAGAAACCAGAACATGTGTACACCATGGAAATAAACACGCAAGGCTCCAAAACACATGTACTGATAATTTCTTACAAGACATTGTTGTATATTATATGTTGTCATCAATGACACACATACAATCAACAATTTGCACAAAAGAAAATCTCCAACAATCTACCCCTTTGACATTGATAGAAACATATGATATGAAGAACACCATCAATCCAAAGTATTCTCCTTCTTTGTACAATCTTCTCAATATCCTCATCAAGGGTTCCTGTTTACTGTTGCTGCTCTTTTGACTATATTTTTATTTTCATGATTATATGCTCCCCTAGAGTATATGCCCCCCTTACTAATAATCACCCTTTGACATCAATGGAAAAGGGTGCCAAACACTATTAAGCACAGTTACTACTCCATAAGTAGAGTAGTGAACCATTCACCAGTCACCAAGGACTGATGTTCTTGCTGCAAATTCTAATCAGACTCAGGAAAGTGAATTACTCCCAGCTTCTCCCTGAGATACTCAAAAGTATCTTTTGATAAAGGCTTTGTAAAAATATCTACTAATTGTTCTTTAGTGCTTACATAATCCAACTTAACTTCTTTGTCTGCAACTTTTTCTCTTAGAAAGTGATATTTGATCTCAATGTGTTTTGTTTTTGTGTGCATCACATGGTTCTTTGACATATTGATAGTGCTAGTGTTATCACAGTGAATAACAATAGGATAATAAATCTGAATACCAAAGTCTTTAATCATCTATTTTATCCAAACCATTGTTGAACAATCCAATGCTGCTGCAACATACTTAGCTTCTGCTGTCGACTGAGAGATATAGTTTTTCTTCTTGCTTGTCAAGTAACCAACCTGCCTCCAAGAAATACTGCTCCTCTTGAGGTACTCTTCCTATCATCAACACAACCTGCCCAATCTGCATCTGTATACACATGAAGTTGTATGTTCTCTAAGTTAGGATACCATAAACCATAGTCTATAGTCCCCTTTAAGTATCTGAATGTTCTTTTTATTTCCATTAGGTTCAGCTATAAATCTTCCAACAATGCCAAGTGCATTGGAAATATCTGGTCTAGATTGAGTAAGATATATGAGTTTTCCAATTATAGACTTGTATAGTGTCTTGTCAACTGTTGTGGAATCATCATCTTTAGAAATCTTGCTTCCTGTTATCATGGGGGTGCTTACTGGTTTGCAATCTTCCATTTTAAAAGTCTTCAATATCTCCTTCACGTACTTAGACTGATTTATAAATATGCCTTTGTTTGTTTTTTTTACATTCAATCCAAACAAACATTTGATAGGTACAATCATGCTCATATCAAACTCACTTTGCATCTCTTTGGCAAACTCTGCACTAAGCTTGTCATTACCTCCAAAGATATTTTCATCAACAAAAATAGAAACAAGTAGTAATCCTTCATCTATCTCTCTTATGAATAAGTTATAATTTTCTGCTCCTTTTCTAAATTCTATCTTGTTTAAGTAACCATCAATTCTCTCATACCATGCTCTTAGGGTCTGTTTAAGTCCATAAAGTTCTTTCTTTAATCTGCATACCATGTCTAGTTTGTCTGATAGATTAAATCCTTCAAGCTGTTCTATGTAAACTCCTTCCTTCAAGTCACCATTCAGAAAAGCTGACTTGACATCCATTTGATATACTTTGAAGTTCTTGAATGTTGCATAGGCCAGAAACAACTTGATAGCTTCCAATCTGCTCATAGGGGCAAATGTATCAGTGCAATCTATTCCTTTTCTCTGTGCATATCCTTTACATACCAGTCTTTCTTTGTTTCTTACCACTATACCTTCTTCATTCATCTTATTCCTAAATATCCACTTTGTCCCAATCACATTCTTGTCATGAGGTCTAGGGACCAGTTCCCATGTATCATTCTTGATTACCTGATCCAATTATTCTTGCATAACACTTTTCCAATCTGAATCATTGCACACATCTTCAACACTTAAGGGTTCAATCTGAGAAAGTAAGCATACCTCTTCATCAACGGTTGAACCTTTTTCTCTAGATCTTGTCAAGAATTTAGCACTCTGGTCTCCAATAATGTCTTCCTTAGAGTGGTATTCAGATGTGTATTTTGAGTTTTTAGGAGTGACACTCTCATCTGTAATTCTTCTTGACTTGGTTCATGATTGTTGCATGAAACATCAATACAGTCAAACATTTCTTCAATAACTGTGTCCTTACGGATAGGTCTGGGTTCATCTTCAATCATGGGAGCATACTCATAGTATCTTTCTTGAATCATAAACTTCTCATCAATCTTTACATGATTACTTTCAATGATCTTCTTCAATCTTAGATTAAAACATCTATAGGCTTTTCTTTTAGTAGAGTAACCAAGAAAAATACCTTCATCGCTTCTAGCATCAAACTTGCCAATAATGTCATCTCTCTTGATGTAGCACTTGCTTCCAAAGATTCTTAAGTATTTTACGGTGGGTACATTACCAAACCAACGTTCACAGGGTGTCTTTTCTGTGCATGGCCTTAACTAGATTTTATTGATAGTGTAGACTGTTGTATTAACCACATTTCTCCAATAGGTATGGGCAACCTTTCCTTCAATCATGATAGTGCATGTTGTGTCAAGTATTATCATGTTCCTTCTTTCTGCAATCCCATTCTGCTAAGGGGTTCTAGGAGCAGTTAACTGTCTTTTGATTCCATGTTCTTCGCAGTAGTCATAAAACTGGTCAGAGGTGAATTCTCCTCCTCTCTCTGATCTCAGACATTTTATCTTCAATCCATATTCATTTTCAACCTTAGCTTTGAATACTTTGAACTTCTCAAAATATTCTGATTTGTCTTTTAAGAATGCAACCCACATCATCCTTGAGAAATCATCAACAAACAAAATGAAATACCTCTCACCATAGTATGATCTTGTTTGAGTTGGTCCACATAGGTCTGTATGTATCAGATCTAATTTATTCTCTACTGAGTTCTGTTTGCTTCTGAATGAGGACCTTACATGCTTCCCCATCACACATTCCCTGTACATGGTATCAACTGGTCTTGCAATACTTGGAAGGTCTCTTACTGCGTTTACATTACTTATCTTTAGTATGTTGTCAAAATTGATATGACAAAGTCTCTTGTGCCATAGCCAACTGTCATCCACTTTTGAAACAAAACAACTTACTTTAGAGTTGAGCTAAAAGACATTACCTTTGGTCTTTGAGCCTGATGCAATCATGTCTCCTTCTTTGTTGTTAATGATGCACTTGTTGTCTTTGAATTCCAATTGATATCCTTTGTCAAGTAATTGTCCAACACTTAGAAGGTTGTGATGTAAAGCATCAACATAAAGAACATCATCTATTTTGTTCTTTCCATCTAAGGTAATAGAACCCCTACCTATGATAGGTTTGGGAGTGTTATCTCCAAATCTAACCATGCCACCTTTGTACTTATCTAGATGTACAAATCTGTCTTTGTCACCTGTCATGTGATGTGAACACCCACTGTCTATGATCCAATCTATTCTGATGTCTGCTTTGGAAACTAATGCTAACTCTTGTGCTTCTTTTTCATCTTCAATGTCCATCTCCTCAAGCATTTTCTCAATGTCTTTAATGGCAAGAAATCCTATTTCATCTTCTCCTGAATCATCATCAGTTATACCATCTTTAACATGATAGCATTCCTTAGTGTACTTGGGTTTGTAATCTGATCTGAACTTCTTGACTCTTGTAGGACACTTGGATGCAAAGTGGCCAACTTTGTTGCATGAAAAGAATTTGAATGGTAGCTGTCCTTCGTATTTCCCTTTACCTTTTCTTTCCTTTTTGGAAATCATAGCAATGAATTCTTCTAGTTCAGTGTCAACTTCTTCCTTCTCATTTGAGCTGCTTAAATATTTCTTACCATGGACTGAGGCTTTGAAAGTTGTTTCCATTTTAGGTCTTGTCTTCAATATTGATATCTCAAATGCAGATATTTTGCTAATTAGGGTTTCTCTTTTGAATTCCATTGAGAATTTCATGGTTTCATCCAAGATGTTAATCTTTCTTTCATAATCTTCTATCAATGTGGTCATCAGTTTGTCCATTATGTCATCCTCTAAAATTTCTCCACCATTGTTCCTGATACCTGATACTGCTTCATTAATCCTTTGATTGTAAGCTTTGATGTTCTCTTCAGGTAGCATCTCTAAATTATTGTATCTTTTCTTCCATGTCTTTCTACGCGCATTCTTTTCTTGGATATCTCCTTCAAACATATCTTCTAAGTATTTCCAGATTGAATATGCTCTTTCTACCTTTTGATCTTAGAAAATTCATTGTCAGATAGGGCACTGATTAGGGCCTCCTTGGCAATTGAATTTTGAGTGAATACTTATTTTTGTTTATTTGTAGTCTTCTTCTGCAAGGTCTTTCAAGGTGGGAACATCAATTTCATGAGTAGCAATCTCATAGATCTCAAAACCAACACACTAAAGACGTGTTATCATTTTATTCTTCCAGTCAAGATAGTTCTCTCTATCAAACTTAGGACTCTCTTTCCTGAGGTACACCATTTGATCTACCTTAAGCTATTTGGATTTCTCTCCAAGGCACTTGGCTCTGATACCAATTGTTGGAATAGTCCCAAGGGATAACTGAGAGGGGGGGGGGGGGGGANGAGGGGGGGGGGGGGGGTGAATCAGTTATCAACTAGTTTAATTCTTTTCTTCAATTAATTATAGAATAACATTAAGCATTAACACATTCAGATAATACAAGATAGAACACAACAATTTTGGTTACGGGGAAACCAAATAGGTAAAAAGCCCAGTGGGAATTAGCACCCACAAAGAACTGTACTTGATTGGAATTATCCCTATTAGAAGATCTTGCAACCCTGTTAGGAGTTGTTCTTTACAATGCAATAAGTATAGTGACTTGGTTAAGGGTCTGACCCTGTTAGGAGTCTTTTACAAATAACCCTGTTAGTGGTGAGGACTCACTATCCAAAAAGCTCACTGCTAATATGATGAAGGCTACAACCTTCAGTAAAACATATATGCACTATATCTGATAATTGAAATGTTTGAGTAGACCTGCTGTCTTGATCAGTTCCAGTGTATTGTATGCTTTCACTTCTTCTTCACATAGATCTTTTCTTGATGAATGAAATGTCTTTACTATCCCAAAACAACAGACATTTTGTTCTGTACTTTTTCTGTCTTTTTTTTTTCTCATTCACACTTAGCATTCACCAAATGAACTACTATAAGTATCTTCCCAAAATCTGTGATCTTAGTCGGCTTTAGGAGTCCCTTCAATACTTCTTTTGTCAGCCAAATCAAGCATGTAACTTGATTAGAATCACGCAACCTAAACTGAATAGATGCGACGCTTCACATAGCTAGCTCTACCAAATTGACTCAATTATCCCGCTTCTATTAGAACACTTTTAGCGCCTTTAGATAATTAACTTTAACTCATAACTAAACATGAATACAAACATGCATATCCCAAAGATAGGCGCAACTCAAGAAACAATGTAATTACGTCGGCTCTTCACAAATAATCTTTAGTCACTATAACTGTCAAAACAGACTAACATAACTCAACTGAAACTGCATATCTGACTCTGTGTGAATGCACTTAGCAACGAGAACATGTGTACACCATGGAAATAAACATGCAAGGCTCCAAAACACCTATACTGATAATTGCTTACAGGACACTGCTGTATATTATATGTTGTCATCAATGACAAACATACAATCAACAATTTGCATAGAAGCAAATCTCCAACAAAACACCAAGTACCGAGGTAAAAATGACATGGTCACCGAGCGAGAAAGAAGATTGAATGATTCAGGATAATCATTTCCAAACTAACTCACAGGATTAAGAGGTTAAAATTTAATATTTATAAAGGATAAATTCATGAGTTATGTTGTTGTTGTTGAAGTTGATGGATTAGTTGTTAATGAAGGAGTTAATGTTGTTATTGAGTTATTGAAGGAGAACAACACAAAGAAGAGTAGTACCAAGTAGATTTAGCTACGACAGAGCAAAGCAGTGAAGTGTTATAGATATCAGGTTAAGGTAACACATATCAAAGAACATAGAGTCTGAATCAACATTTGTAGTTGATGCAAAGTATAACAGACATTTCAGAGTTTACATACTATTGTATTGTAAAGGTTAGATACTAACACTGGGTAGATCCTAATAGATCTTGTTATTATAAATCCTTTAACCAGGTACATCTCTAAGTGTAGAGATTGTAAAATCCCCTAACCAAGTAGACCTAATAAGTCTTATATACTCTTAATCGAGTAAGCTATCAGAAGTAGCAAAACCTTTATAGCTCTAACTGAGCACCTTTCATACCATAGTTTAGTGAAATTTCTGGGTGTCATACCCACCGCAGTTTTGTCCTCTAACCAAGTATTTCTGCGTAACCAAAATCACTGTGTTATGAGTTTATTTTTTATGATTTTAATGTTTTGTATAGCACACTTTACATTAATTTTATTTCAATGCAACGAGGTCGGTAAATAGAGAACAAAAAGTTTATGGTTAATCAGTTAAGGTATTAAGTTAAAAGTTTTATATGTAATAATTCACCCCTCCCCTCTTAGTCCTTACTTTCCATACATTATTCCAACAATTGGTATCAAAGCTATTAATCTTGAGTTATAGGGTTTGACCACCTAAGAGTTAAAGATCCTAGTCATGGAAATTTTTAGGCAATATAAAAGACTTGATGGTCTTAAATCCAAATTGGAAGGTACAAGAGAGTTAATCATTTATTTGAAGAAGAAATTGAAAGATCTCTAAGGGTTATACTGAAAAATTATGATGAACTAAAAGTTACACAAGAACAAGTTGATACACTTGGAACAACATTTGAAGGCAGTGTTACTGATGAATCCAAAATATCTATAAAAGAACTACTAGAAAATAATGATGCACTTACTTAGCACTTGGACCTAATGAAAATAGATCTTGAAATGAGAATGATAAGAATGACCGGGCTGATTGAAGGAAAAAGGATTGTTGAAGATGAAAAGAAAATGGTAGAAGATGATAAAAGACAAGTTGAGATGAAGCTATTGGAAAAAAGTTAATGAGATCATGAGAATGACACAAGTTCACTATGACATGACCGATCAACTTCTGAGTGCAAATCAAGACAACACCATAAAAGAATTTGAGAATCAAGCACTGAAAGCTGAAATTGAAAGAATGGAACAAAGAATGAAAGATGCAAATGCAATACTGAAAAGAAATGAAGAAGCACTGAACTCTCTGGATCAAAAATTAAAGAATTAGAAACAAAGAAATGAAAAAATAGGCATTGGATTCAAAGAGGACATCACCACCGAGAAAGGAGAATCATCAAAAGTAAAAAAGAGATGAAAGTATTGCATCCCCACCAAGACAAAAGAAGCCAAGTTGCAATTACTGTGGGAAGTCTAGACATACTGCTAATGTCTGCAGGAGCAGGAAAGGTAAATCACTAAGTATACCTAAGTTTGATGGTTATTATTTTAGATGCAATAGGTATGGACATCAAGCATTTGAATATAGAACTAATATGGTCAACAATACAAGGAAACCTAAGTTTGATGGTTACTACAAGAATTGTAACAAGTCTGGACACACAACTTAAGAATACAGGATAAAGAAAAGAAATGACAATTGGAAGCCTAATCGAGAGAATGCTAAAACCAAATGAGTGGTTATTTATATACCATGGGACTGTAATAAAATAATTTCATGTTCATCTTGTGGAAGGTATCGACACATTTCTGCAAACTTCATGTTGATGCATGGAAGGAACAACAAAAGAGCATGGAGAAATCTTGGCATGGCATGTTTTGATTGTCATAAGGTAGGACACCTTATGAGTAATTGTGGAGAGCGAGGTGATGCACCAATCAAAGATGAATCTGAAGTAAAAGCTCCTACTACTATTGAGGAAATCCGAGAACAAATGAACAAAACCTCGAGGAAAAAGACTTAGGACGAAGGGACATCATCCAGAAGCATAGACTACACCATCTCTATCGAGTTGGTTGCATCGAGCTCCACCTAATTGGTGAGAGGTATGTAGGGACTAAAAACCTATTGAAAATCTTATTTCAGTTCTAAAGTATTAGATTTGAGATCCATATTAGGATATTAAGATGCACTTGGATAAATTGTGAGATTGAAGTATAGTGTATAGTTATTTTGTTTTATTCAGTTAAGCAAAGTCACTATACAGTCCGTGAATAAGACAAAACAGACTTGGCAAAGCATTTATTGCAAAACCTAAGAGCTATTGGAAACCCTAATAAAGGAAAATCTATAAATAGGGTTATTTCTAGTTCATTTGAACTTACCTTTTACGAGAGCATTTGAGCACGTTGCAAGGCAATCATTTTTGGCATCCACTGAATGATACAAGAGCTATTTTTGAATCATTTTAAGATCATTTTGGAAACATTTCTGGTTAATTTATCTTACCGAGCTACATTTGTGAAGTAATATCTATTCGAGTGTGCCCTAGTTTGTATTTAACCTATCTTAAGAAGATATAACACCAAGAGCCCAGAGATCCACACTGGTTAAGGATACAAAATTTGTATCTTCTAAGCACAAGATGCCCCCAAGGATTGCATCAAAAAAAGATATGATGAGAGCATTATCATCAATCCATCCACAAGTAATTCTGAATGATGATATGCATACTTTTATACATTGCAAGATTGAAGATCTTTGTCCAGAAGAAATTGACGCATCATTCAGTAAATTGTGTGTAAATAAGAAATTGAAGGACAAGAACACTCACCTGGAAGCGAAGCATCTGACCCACATAATGAACCTACTGAGGGTATTCAAACCTGAATGGGTGAGAATGGTACTCAGTTGACTACACATGTAGACCATGTGGTTGGATGAACCAATCAAAATTACAAAAGATGTACTACACCTCATTACTGGATTACCTATTGGTGATAGACCCAAAAGGCCGTGAAACAAATTGAAAGAGGTAAACTTAATATGTTTACAAAGGCACTATGGGATGGTAGAGGAATGCAGATATCTATTGTTGAAGACCCTGAGCTGAGGTATGCATGCAACATTCTATCATAGCGAGTATTTCAATCATCTAGAGTGGACAACGTACCATGTAGTGTTGTGGAATTAGCATACAAGATAGTGAAGAAGGGACTAAAAATTGATGTTTGTGAGATTTTATTGAGGCACTTGGATGATAACATGAATACTATCTGAAAATAAAATACCAATACTCTGAAGTTTAGTTCAATATTGGTATATATATTCTTCTATTTTCAGAACTATTTCCCTTCAATTGGTCAGATAGTATAGAAGACAAACAAACCTATCATATATTACATCAATGAGTGGATACAGAGTTTAGGTGACAACTTTGGAACTATAACGACTGATTACTTTATAAATTTTCAAGCTAGAATGCACAAAAGTTACATAATACCACCTCGATTGATTACAAAATATCAAGACAACATTTGTTTTGAAGATGAAACTGATGAATGTATAGCAAATGCTATTGAACCTAGATCAAAATAGATACAACCTATGGGATATGAAATGAATATTGATGAAGCCTCAAAATAGATAAAATCCCTGCTGGAAAATCCCATTGATCCCAAAGCTCTGAGATATGGAACTTATGAGGAAGTAAAAGAGAAAAGAAAGAAAAACATTTTCATACCTAAGGCAATAAGGAAAACAAAGAAGATGATTGACAATCTATCTAAAACCTTAGGAGAAGATGAAACTGGAAATGTCAAAGATATTGTTATAGTTGATAAGCAATTGACAATAGTACCCTCACCGAGTACTACTAGAACAAAAAGGAGCACCAGATCCTCTATACAAGCAAAATAGAAGGTTGCAACTGAGATAGTTAAACCAAAAGGTAGAACATATACAAGAACTAGAGGAGGAAGGAAATATGTACATACCAGAAGAAGACTAAATATTGGAAAGGGAAGTGACACAAAATCTAATAAGGTAGATAAGTCTATACCTGTAGCAAGTTTTGCAAATATACCAAAGAGTCTAGATGAATTTCTTGAATCATTAAAGAAATCTGGAGTATTTGGAGGTTTCAAGAAGACTAATTATGAGAAAAGAAATGAGGTAGACAAGAAGAAAATTGAATATGTTGTGGTAGCAACACTATTGAGTTACAGAGTCACACCATTTGAACTTGGTAATCACATACCACAGGAGTTATATGATAAAATTGTTGATAGACGAAAGTATTCCATGAATGCGAAAAACAAATGAGAGAAAGGTCATTAGTTCATACTATTCTTGACCTTGCCCCATCATAAATCAAAGAAGCATTGAAGATATATTCTAATCAATTCATTGTCAAGGGAAGAGCCCTCAGGATAATGAATGGAGATTTTGAATTTGTAGAAAAGGAGACAACAATAAAATGGAGAAAAATATACAATCTAGATAACACTGAGAATGGAGAGGCAGAGACAAGTAAACAAGGAAGCATGACTAATAAAGTAAAGGAAACCACTACCAATGTAGAACCAATTGTTCTAACTTTAGACAAAGGAGAGATACTTATTGAAGATATAACAGAAGAAGTGGACCCTGCAAAAAAATTAAAAAATGATGAGAATATTATGGACACTCAAGTTAAGGAAACTGAGTGTATGGATGTTGATTTAGATCTACTAAAAAGTCATGAACCAATATTGATACAGGTCCTCAGTTACACGAAAAAGTCAGATATTATAGTTAACACTACATAGGAAGAAACTAAGGACACTAAGATAGAGAAAGAGAAAGAAAAGGTAGAAGGAACCCAGACCACCATGACCAAGCAAGTCAAGACAAACAAGTTGGTACCACCAACTAACACCGATGGTCAGCAATAGAGCATTGCACCTCCTAATAAAACAAGTGTTCACAATACACAGAAAGAAAAGCTACATGAATAAAATCTTAATGAGAAAGAAGATGAGTAGAAAGAGGAAGAGATACATGAATAACATAAAGAAGAAAATATTGGAAAGAATTATTGCAACTCATACTGAGTCACTCGATGTAGGAAAGGAATCACATTCAAAACTTTCTATTGGTGAACGTATGATGGGAGGTAATAATAAATCAAAGAAGAGGAATCCAATCGACTTAGAGAAAAAAATAATCATTCCCTAATTCGATCCTAACACTCTAAAGCATAAGGATTTAGTGAAATACTTAGAGCTAGTTTCTCTAAAGACAACTCAGAGTAAGCTGAATGCAAAGAGGAACAAGGCTACAATACTTGAAGATGTCAAGGAAATATTTTCAACAATTGTTCTCAAGGCCAAAATTGATGAAACGAAGAATCTACTGAATCAATTTGGTGAATTGACCAAGCAGATCAAAGGACCAAATAAGGATATGACAGAATACATGTTGAAGATTCACAAAGACAAAATGGAACAAAAATTGATGGAATGACTTATTCAAGCAAGAGAAGTGGATAAGACAACTCTATCTGAGTCATGTGAATAAATTGAACATTGTCTAACTTCTATTATTTCATTTTTTCAAAAATCTTGTATTCTTTTACATTTTACTCAGGATATCAGAAAGAAGGAAACTGAAGTTGAGGAAGAGCTGTCATAACAACTAAAGGCTATACCGACCGAGACTAGATCATTCCAGACATTTTATACCAAAGTAAAAGAACTACTAGGAGTTCAAGCTTCATTGAAGCAGGAAGAAAATAAGATCCGATTGGAACTGCTTGAACTTCAAGCATTGCTCATACCCCACATCCAATCGAAGTAGAACTAGCTGAAGTAGGCCAAAGTGCTAGTAAAATTTCCAGTAGTAAGTACACTGGATGATCTTATTGGCATTTCAATAGATATCCCCAAGAAAATTATGGTATTACAAACTCATCGCGACACTTGGGAAAATATATTGACAAGCATTCAACAAAGGTATAAATATCTTTTTGACAATTAGACTATAGTTGTAGCGATTTTTGTCAAAAAAGGGGATATATATATATATATATATATTATGAAGATTTTAGGAGGATATGTTATGTATAAGAGATAAAGGGAGATATATGAGATATTGGAAAAACAAAAAAAAAATCATATATGTGAAAAAAAGGAGAAGGAAAAGTGTATAGGGAGTAACTACCAAGGGGGACTTACACATTTTGATGACTTTGAATGTTTTTTTGTCAAAAATGCCCAACTAATGTCAAAGGGGGAGATTTTTATCTCTGCAAGTTATTTTTGTTGTCATTAGTTTGGTTAAAGTCATAGTTCATGGAGAAAACAGTCAGTGAATGGAGAAAGTCTTATACGAGACTAGTCGGTAATACACACCGAGGCAATCGGTCAAGACATAAAGAATTATGTAGTCGGTAAAACAAAGAATTGAGAGCTAAGAATACCGAGCATATTTTGTTACCAAGTGGATATGCTACATGAATTTTCTAGTTACCGAGCACTGAGAGATTATACAATCGAGTTAGACGGAATATGGAACCGAGTCAGATTGTCAATTCAGAAAGTGATAAGGACGCATTTAATGCTCTGTTACTGCATTAATTACATTGCTACAAGTATTAATAATAGTTGGTTACATGATCAACGATCAAGATAATTTAGGATGAAGATCTAAGGCATAGATCAAGAGGTTAATGTGAGTTTTATATTTCCAAGATAAACACCAAGTAGAGAGGTAAAAGTGACACTATCATCGAGCAAGAAAGAAGATCGAACGGTTTAGGATAATCATTTCCCAACTAGCTCACATGATTAAGAGGTTAAAATTTAATATTTATAAAGGATGAATTCACAATTTATATTGTTGTTGTTTAAGTTGATGGAGTAGTTGTTAATGATATTAATGAAGGATTTAATTTTGTTATTGAGTTATTGAAGGAGAACAACACAAAGTATAGCAGTACTGAGAAGATTTAGCTACGACAAAGCAGAGAAGTGAAGTGTTACAGATATCAAGTTAAGGTAACACATATCAGAGCACATAGAGTCTGAATCAACATTTGTATTTGACAAAAATTATAATAAAAATTTCATAGTTTAAATACTATTGTATTGTGAAGGTTGAATCCTAACACTGGATAGATCCTAACAGATCTTGTTATTGTAAATCCTTTAACCAGGTACATCTCTAAGTGTAGAGATTGTAAAATCCTCTAACCAGGTAGACCTAATAAGTCTTGTATACTCTTAACCAAGTAAGCTATCAGAAGGAGAAAAATCTTTGTAGGTCTAACTGAGCACCTTTCATACTGCAGTTTAGTGAAAGTTGTGGGTGTCATCTCCATCGCAGTTTTGTCCTCCAACCAAGGATTTTTGTGTAACCAAAATCACCTTGTTATGAGTCTATTTTTTATGGTTTTAATGTTTTGTATAGCACACTTTACATTACTTTCATTTCAATTCAATGGAGTCGGTAAATAAAGAACAACAAGTTTATGGTTAATCAGTTAAGGTATTAAGTTAAAAAATTTATAAGTACTGATTCAACCCTCCCCTCCCAGTCCTTACTTTCCATATATTATTCTAGCATAAAAATGATTGGATGAGATTTAAAAGGACCTAAATAACCTTCCAGTAATTTTTTTTTAGATGTTCTACCTTGTTTAATGATTGATAACATTACCATAGTCACAACTGTCTAACTTGCAACAACGACAATTTTTTGGTTACTTGGTTTTGAATTCAAGTCATTTGTTGTCCATAGAATTTGAAGGGGTTTAAAATAAGTTTTCATAAGTATGTTTCATGTTTCCTAAAGCTCCTTTAAATGTTGAAGGTTTAATTCCTTCTGATATTGCCTTATTTATTCTTGACTCTGACAAGGACAACCTATAGTGTTTCTTCATCACAAGTCATTTCTTGTAAGATTTGTGTATCTACATAAAAGGAAAGGATTCAAGCCTAGCCTATAACACTTTATCAACCATCACATGAATCTTCTACATATATATAAAGGTCTGATTGCATTGTCTTTGCGTAACAGTCCTAGTTATAGATTGTCACAGTTAAAATGGCTTACTTTGTCATGTAAATCCATTGAGTTTTGTAATCACTTGGAGTTTGAATGATATTTTCACTGACCTTATGTCAATTTTCTTTCATCGTCCAAGGGTTCTAAAGGCTAATTTGTTAATTTTTTAGCCATGTGCTCTATTCTTGGTGTGAAACTAGTGATAGTCTCATTAATTGTCATTTCCTTATATGTACTTGTAGTCATGACAAGGGTCTGAACCTTTGATAGGGTCTCCTCAATTTTCCAAGGTGTGTTTCCAAAAGAAATGCATATTGAAGGATATTGTGTTCCAAAGTGCAATCGAGGGTTGAGATAAATAATTTCCATGAATTTCCATGTTGGGGAAGAAAATCCAAGCTGTGGGGCCAGATGTCATCTTGAGAAGACTCTAAGTTACTGATCCAATCAGTGAACCCTTTTGTTCCCTACTATTAACAAGTGGTCAAGGAAGACATTAATTTTTGAATCAGAGATCAAACCTTGTGAGTATGAATACAAATCTTCCATATGATTGACCATTGGGTGCCTACAAGGGAAAGAAGTGGAATTTATTGATTGGGCCTCTGATCTAAATTTTTTAGCTAATGTGGTAGATGAGGTGGACATCCTAGCATTAAATCCAAATCAAGGTGTAAAAATTATGATAGATGAAAAAGATACAAACATGAATGCTTCTACTAGTGATGGCACTACAGTCATTGGAAATTATTAGCTTGTTGTAATTCTGAATTTTTTGAATGACTAGTTTATGATTTTACATGAAGCGAGATGGTTTCAAATATTTCTAGATTGCTGCATAACAATGGTTGGATTAATTCTCCTCTGATATATTTCATATAGAAAAAAATATGTATTTTATTCAATATTAAAAAATGTACAGAATAATGTTATAGCAACATATAAGTAATTGTTATTAGGATTCTTAAGAGGTATTTGTATCATGGGACATACCTTTGTAGTATTAGTTAAATACATAATTAATGGTTTCATGACAGTTCTAATACTCCAAATCATGTTTCCCTTCTTTCTACAACTATTAACTTGAAAATTATTTGTACAGTTTGGTTTTGGTACAATCATTCTCAAATTTTCATCCCTCAGAAACTGAAGGCAAAGAGGGGATACAATAGATTTTGGAGCAAGATTATAACCCAATCAGAAAAGGTGATTATGTCATTAGCTATGGTTCAATTTTTTTTGTCATTCCTACTTTAACATGAACCATTTTTTCTACTCCTGACTTTTCAACTTGCTATATACTTGTTTCAAAACGGGATGGTTTAATTTAGCGCAAATCTTGGTATACATATGCTAATTGTAATTTTTTTGTATCAATATAATAAATGTAAATGAATTAAATTATGGTGTAAATAAACTAATAAGAAAGATAATTTTGAAAGGGAAAATAAAAATCACTTGCACTTAGTAATAGAAGGGCTACAATTTGATGTGTTAAATAGTTTAAGTGATCAAATAACTCAATTGTAAAAACTAGTCATCAAATTCTAGAATATAAACATTGTAATTTCTTATTAATCTTTATAAAAAATCAACTTTTAATGGTAGATTATCTGCCAATCGAATCTATTCTTCAATATTTTATGATAAAAATATGTTTGTGAAATGAATTATAAGGTAAATCTGTGCAATAATATTCAGAAAAGAAATTTTATGTTTAAAAAATGATTCCATTAATGAACTCACTTGTCCTAGTTGCACATTGACCTTTGAAAGAAAATTTTCATCCAACTGTCCTTCTTGGCCACTTTGTACTAATTCCTATCAACAAGGACTCAAAGAAACAAGATTATTATTTAAAATAGTTGAAGCTAAATACATTCATTATGGCCAAATGTTTTTACCCACCTTCAACATGCCTCTATCTGTAACTTTGGAACCTGAGTTATCTAAGATTTCCCATGAAATGTCTACTAATGTAAGCAATAGTGTATCACATAATAGTCCTCATCTCATAACAATTTCCTGCACTTCCATCTAACATCCTCCCTTTCTCATGTAATGTGTAGATGATCTCACCATCCCAGGACTATCTTGTGGTAGCTTATAGAGTCAATGAAGCATCACATAACTGATCTAGGTTTGTAAAATACTAGATATAGGCTACTAATATTGAATTATAGATAATGAAAATCATTGAAAATGAAAACATATGTCATGAATGAGTAGACAAACCATAATGCAAGCTTATTAAAATTGTAGCATATAGTGTATAAATACTTCAAAAATTCAATATTATATGAATTCAGTTTGCTATGCTAAATATGCTGAAAAGAAAAATGAGGCATAATAACTCACCATATCTGCAATATTGCTAATGCATTATCCTTTAACTGTCACATCTCCAATGTTTTCTCCTGGAGTAAAATCTTTGTATATTTGAGAGCAAGTTGATGTGGAAGTCACAACTGCAAAATTCTGCAATATCTTACTTATTTATAAGTTGATCCAAATGTAAAGATGATAGCTCCAAATTTTATTTAAGATATTCAAAGTTTCAAATTACAAACATACCTTACCCTAGTTAGAAGTACAAGCAAATGGAAAAAACAAATGAGGAGTTTCTGCTGTAGCCAACTCCATTGCAACACCAAATATGCATTCTATACAATGATCAAGTATATAGTCAAGTTCTTGTCACAACTATCATGTATGCAAATATTGTTTCAAAGAAAAAGGAATGTAAAGCAATTTATATTTGAATGCTCTTGTAGATGTAGTTGGTTTCAGAATTATTAATTGTGTCTTGTGAGAGAATTATTAATGGATATAGTGTATGGATAGGGTATCTTGTTGATGAGAGAACAATGACACAAGGCTTGGGGGGGTGGTTTAGATGGCTGTCCCAAGTGTGGAGTCATAAGTTTTAGGGTCATTGTCCTTTAGGACAGTACATTGGAAATTGTTTTAAAGACCAAGGAGGGTCAAGGGGTATAGTCTCTTTAACATAAGAGTAAGGTTTCTCATAGGTTCTTAGATGTAGAGGAATCCAAAGAGTGAGTGAAAGTCTCAATTGAAGAGTCTAGTGGGGTTATGTATGTGGACTATCATAGGAAAGTGGAATAGTGTTGAAGCATGGAAGTTTAGTAAGGATGCATTGAATTTGGTTGTGGGTCTAGGTGAGTAGATCCAATCAAATACCTTGAATGAATAAAAAGGAAGAGTGTGCGGAGAGTGGATGTAAGTTGGATAGGGCAGGTTGAAGACCCTAGAAGCCATTAGATTGCGCGGTTGGATTTGGGTGAAGAATCAAGGGCTAGTATGCCTTGAAGAGAAGATTGATCTCATGATGTGTGGGATAGTGGATTACCAAGTGGTGAGAAGGAAAATTTGTGGTATAATTGGGAGTGAAGGACAAATTTCAATGTTAAGAGAGCTTGTTCAAAATTACGTTATGTGGGGTTACCTTAAGTCAGACCTTTCTATAAAGACTCGAGTTGGGTCTAATTCCTTAAGAGGGTTCCAATCTTTGGTGAATCCCTTTGGTTGAGTTAGGTTCCTTGGAGGATTATACGAGGGCTCTACATTAGATCAATCATGGGGTGGATTGTATTTAGGGTCTAGAGCATAGTGGACTAGTTGTGGCTTGACCATTAATAGGTCTTGGGAGTGGGTAGGTCCATGTGAGTGATCCTAAGTTGGAGGAATAAAGAGTGTGTTAGAAGGGTCAAGTGAACCATTGCAAGTGTGTGTGTGGTAAAATGTGTGATTAGAATCTGCAACCAAACACTTCAATAAATGATTACATCAAATGGGTAGATATCAAAATGAAGATCAAATATAGCATAAAAACCCTTGAAAAGAGCTTATTGCTTCCTAGTTGAAGCGAGTGTGATTCTTATGAGTTGCCCATTAGTTTGGAAATGGAAAATTAGTGAATTGACTACTCCAAAATGGAAGATTCAATGCAAGATGGGGAAAGATGCATAGACTTTCATACTTTGATCTTGAAAGCTTGAAAATGGAAATACAATGAACTAGCAAACTAAATGCATAACAACTATAAGAAATAGAGCTAAGATGCAAGATTAAGCTATCAAATGAGAAGAACAATGTAACTATATTAAGCTATGGAAGGAAACTAGAATGCCATTAAAATAATAAATGAAGCTAACAATGCAAGAATGCAAGTAACCTACTATGAAAGTAAGAACTATGAGCACACGAATAAGCTCTAGATTGAAAATAACATTATAAATCTACTCCAAATCTTCTTGTTATTGTGAGAAAGGGAGCTATCCCTTTTATATGAGACTCCAAGAAATGAATGGTTGAGATTAAGAGGCAAAAGGGGATGATCAATGATGGAGATGCCACTTCCCTCAATCCATGTGAGCTAAGTGTAATGCATTTTATTGGTCAAGTTTGTGGAGGATGAGACAAAATTGGTATTTTCCCTTTTATTTGTTTTATTTTGATTTTTGAGTGCACACCCATGTGTGATAGGGTTCAATTTTTTATTTAAAAGGGACTTAGGACTTTTTTTATTTATCCTAATTTTTTATGCAATTTAAGATTTAGGCTTGGGTGATTGATTATTTGATTCAACAAGCCAATATTAGAATTATGCAAGCAAATTTTATTAGTGCTCCATAATTAGAGTATAGCGATAATGTCTTAGATTTTAGAATTCATTAAGACCAAATAATCAGAAATAGGGGCTATAGGTTTTCTAGACCAATTTTAGGTGATTACATTTTCCCCTCTTTGACTAATGTGTGATCAATCTGGGAACACATTGGGTCAAAGAATGTGTGAAGCTTGATTGGATTAGAAAATACCTTGATGTGAAGCAATGAAACTATCTCACGAATCAGAATCGATTCTGAACTTGATTGAACAAGGATCGATTGAAGGTTTGAAGATATCAGATCTGGACTTGATTAAACAAAGACTGATAAAGAGGTAAACTCTAGACTTGATTGAGTGAAGACTGACAAGGAGTTATGAAGATATCATCTTTGGGCTTGATTGAGTGAAGACTGATAAAAAGGTCAACTCTGGACTTGATTGAGCAAAGACTGACAAGGAGATATGAAGATATCAACTTTGCGCTTGATTGAACGAAGACTAATAAAAGATTCTGAGCATTCAGCTTGATGGGAAGCGATGAAAATAAGTGTCCATCCTCTAAGCAGATTTATCGATTTTGGATTAGGTTTTAATGAAAAATCAACCTGATGTGGTGCGATGAGACTAATCGCCATTTGATTGATTAATTGGGATAATTGACTTGATATGGGTCCTAATGAAGCCAATTACCAGATTGAGAGGAGTTATCATATTGATATGGTGCAATGAACTTGATATGCCCCTAGAGATTTGAGATTTTTGATGCGCAGTGATAAAGATCACTTGATTGATTTTTTATTTAAGTTAGGGCCTACTGTCCCTAGAGATTTATTTTGTTGATGTGAATCAAATTGTTGATATAATGGTACTACCCCCTCGGGAACAAAATTGAAAGGAGGGGAGGCACAAGCCCAATAGATTAAAAAGCATTGAGAATTGAGATGCAAGCCTGTTTAGGTCTGGTTGACCAAGTTTGACTAGGAGTTGACTTAAGTTTGAATTTTGGATTGAAGAAGGAAATGCACAAGAAAATTGATCAAGATGAATCTTGAGTTAGAATCCTGTGAGGAAAGCATCAGCAATCAACTGTATCGGGGCACTTTGAAAATTAGGTCAAAATCTTTATATAAGGCCCAAAGGGGTCATTTTCAAATCATTTTCACTATCCACATTTAAGTTTTGAGAAGCTTCCAGAGAGAAAATGGTGGTCCCAGTAGCAACTCATCATTTTGAGTGCATGCGAAGGTACAGACGGCCACATGACTACCCGTCTCCCGTAAGTAGCCGATAAACTTTGCCTTCACAATCATTTTTGCACGTATTTTTTACGTTTTTAGGTTGTAGGTCCCATTTCGTTGTATGAGCCAGTGAGAGGGCTCATACAACAATTTAGAAAACTAACTTTTGTCATTTCAAGCCATTAGTTTTGTCGCACGAGGAATCACGCATCTGTCACACGACAATATTCATAAAAGACCACTTTATCATCTAATTGTATTAGATTTTTCATTTCATAGTGGTTTGTCCTTTCACCTGTTATGCTGAATTGTATAGATTTTGGTACCAATTCCCCTTGTCTGTACTTTGTTGTTTAAGAAATAGAGGCACTTTTTGAAGTTTCCTCTGATCGATAGTGTGTTTTCTTTCTTTTGTAAAATGTTTAATAGCTTGTATGATTGTTTCTTGCTGAGTGTAGCTGATTTTGATGCCATTACTGATGCTTCTTCACTATTTGTTGTCTCGTAGGTGGATTTACCAGATATACAATTTTGCTCCACTTGTCCTACCATGTGCCTTGTGAGGAACCTGTCTGATGATTAGAGGGATCACCTAAGAGACTGTGGTTTTGGATGGTTATCCCAGATGCCTGACATCTAGGTTAACCATGGACTTTTGACAACTTTGGCGGAGAGATTCCATACTGAGGACAATATGTTTCATTTACCGACTAGGGAGATGATCATTAATCCTGAGGACATATACAAGATTCTTCAGATTCCATTTTCTAGAGAGCGGATAGAGTATGATGTTGCATCATAGTTAGGTACACATGCATTGATCTGAGTGTTCCATGATCATACAATCTTGGACAAGGTCATATTTTGGGATGATTCGATGAGTCAGTATGGGACCACCTTCCCACTAGAGTGCGTGATCACAGGATACATAGGTTGCTTCCTGATGGAGGACAAGAGCCAGTAGGGATTTCTCTGTGGTTGGGGCAAGGTACTGGAGAGATTGTATACTTGGCTAGAGTGATTGGGTTGGGGTCAGTGCCTTCTCATGCACATGTATCACCAGATGCATGAGATCACTTATAGGGGAGTATGAGGGATGGTCGTAGTAGTGATATTCTTGCAGATATGAGCCTTGGAAAATCTTCCCATATGTAGGCCAGTGACAGATGATCCATGATAGAGTGGACAACCATACATGTATAGGTATGTAGGTTTCCTTACAAATCCCCACCTGGGGAAGACTAACTATTGGAGGTGTCAGGTAGATGATCTTAGCTTGTTGGTTTGGAGACCATATGTATGCATAGAGGCCTAGACCAACTGAAGAGACCAATGACAATATTTATTTGTTTCACGTCCCTTATTTGGGAGGACATCTAGTGTTGTTGAGCGATTCGTAGTAGGCAGCATACTATGACAGTATGGTTGTACACAGAGCATTCCTTAGAGTCAACATCATATGCTTGTTTCATTGATTAGGAGTGCCGAGGATGGTCTCAAAGATGTGAGAGTCACACCCCAGTACTAAGATTATTTCACTCACCATTCTTTCCCCAGATTCACAGATCCGACGGAGAGAGCACCACGGATTGAGGAGGTAGACATCCCTCAGAGGGCTACAGGTGACCAAGAGGGACCAGATAGAGTACCTTAGAGAGGTTTAACTCCTTCCATAGCAGGGACTACTATAGGTGCCAATACCAGCAAGGCACGTATAGTTGGACAACAATATCGGCAAGGGGAGGGAGGCACCCTTAGCTCCATATGAGTTGAGATCCCAATAGCACATGTTGATGAGGAGATGAGAGATGCCCAGTTGGATCTTGGTCTTGATGAGGTTGTTAGATATGTTTGGTAGTGTAGGGCTGCACAGGCATAGGACGAGGAGCAGGGAGCACCACAAGAGAAGACTCCTTAGGATACTATCTGAACATTGAGGGGACGGGTCCGAGCATTACAAACCTAGCTTGTAGTAGCACAGTCCTAGATTGCAGAGCAAGATCGAGTGATCACAAGCCATGATGAGAGAGTCTATAAATTGACTTAGGGGTTCAAGGCTGAGTGCACTATTCTTCAGAGAGAGGTCATCCATCAGATCAGTCAGGCAACTTACTATGTGGCGGCATACAGTACAATGGTTCTTGTGGTATAGACGGTGCCACCTTATTCACAATACTTGGCATGATCTGGGGGAGAAGGCCCTCCACCTAGAGCAGATCCTCCTCCAAACCCACCCCCTGATGATGGTGAGGGAGGAAGAGAGACCTGATTATCCCCCTTTTGTCTTATCCCCTTTCTAATTTTTTTGGAGATCTATATGATTGTACTTGAGTTATTTTCATCTAGGATGCACATTTTTGCTCAAGATTCTTAGAGCACACTTTAGTATACATCGAGACTTTGATATATATATTTATGCAATGACCATTTTTGTGCTCCATGTGTTGTCTTTCATTTCTTTATCTGTTCTTGATGAATTTGTTGCCTCTTGAATATCTTGGAACATGTGTATATAGATAGTGTCTTCTCTTCATAGATGATATACTTGGATCATGTTGTTCTATTCAGTGTAATGAATATATATCTTGTTCTATTACTACTGACCATTTGTGCACATATAGATAACCTTAAGGAGATGAAATGTAGTTGATTTCTTCAGTGAATGATTCAAGGAAGCAATTCATTAAAGCAATAGCTCAGTTTTTTATTTTTTTGTTTTGTTATAATGCTATTATGCAAGTCTAGGAATGTAAATGCGGCCTACGACACTGAGTATTCAAGTTACTGATTTTGGTAGTCCTTAGTTTCATCATCAAGAGTTTGGGACATCGAAGTTGATACAACCCTTACTGGTGCCATTGTGACCATAAGAGTATGAATATGGCCTTCATCAGATGATATATGGGAGACAACATAAGAATCTAGGTATAGGAACTAGGATGACCTAAATATCATCTCCAGTTGATTTTGTAAAGATACACCAGTACCGAGGAATTAAAAGCCAAGATAACCATGAGTGTGTCTTTACATAAACAAGTAGAAATAAAAGATAAGGAGATAGCCCCAACCTCACCTTAGCGCACAAGGAAGTAGGATTGAGGGATGTGAGGCTTATCCACCTGAATATGGAAGCTCTTACCACATACACCGTACTTGCTTGACATGGGGATCATTGGGACCACACCAACAAGAAGAAATCAAAGAAAATAGTACAAAATTCATTGATAACAGACAACATCCAAGAAAGAGATCATCAAGCATTCAGTCTGTGTAAGTTGTTGATGCGGGTGTTGAGAAACACTGCAGTGTTGGTTTGTGTTTTATTGTGCAAAGTTTGTAAGTTTTGTCTGATGTGTGTTAAAAAAACACATTTTTGTCCAACGAGAGTGTTGAGAAACGCTGTTTGATTAAGGTGTTGAAAAACACCAGTGTGTCAGTAGCAAATTGTTTAGGTGGCTAGAAGACCATGATAAATGAGGGGTAGGACAACTAATAAGGTATGCAGATGTAGGAACCAGGATGCAGCCCTAGGACTCAAGAGGACGATCATTTTCAAATGTAAGTGATCATCTTTAGTATTGGTGTAAGGTCAAGATAGTCAAGTGATGCATTGATAGATGGAGCACTGATTACAAGTGATGCCTGTTGGACCGAGCCCAAGATTGATGATTTTTAGATTTTAGATTTTTTGATTATTTTTTTGGATTTTTAGATTTTTAAGATTTTTTTTGGACTTTTGGATTTTTTTGTTTATTCATCAAGGTACCTGTTTGCCAGGTTTTCACCAGGATGATCATTTTTTAAGGATTTTTTCCAAATTTTTTTTACTTTTTCTTCTTTTTGATGTTTTTGATATTTTTTCAGGATCATATATGTATGTACATGCTGTTGGCCAACAAGAATGCCTCAAGTGTAGAACTTCTTCAGGTGTAGAGCATTAAAGGGGTCAGCAAAATTTTCCCCTTCTAGACTTGACAGTTGATAGGCTCTAGAGCCAAATGTTGCAGTGATCACAAAGAGACCCAGCTAGTTGGGTTCAAACTTCCCCTTTTGTTCATGATGTTGCTGATTTTTTGGATTTTATTTAAGTACAAGGTCACCAACCTAAAATTCTCTATGTCGTACCTTCTTGTTGTAGCCTCAAGACATTATCTTATGATAGACCCTTAAATGGTCAAATGATTCTCTTCTGCATTCATCAAGTAACTCAAGCTCCTAGATTTTAGAAATTTGATGGTCTTCATCAGTGATGAGTCCATGTAAGTTAACTCAGAGGGATGGTATTTCTACCTCAATAGGCAATACAACTTCTGCGCCAAATACCAAGGAAAATGGTGTTGTTTATGTAGGTGTGTGGATACTAGTTCAATAGGCCCACAAGGATAGATTAAGTTTAAGATGCCAGTCTTTTCCTATCTTGATGACTATTCTATGCACGATCTTCAATACATTTTTATTGGAATCCTCAGCCTGCCCATTGCCTTGAGGATAGTAAATAGAGGAACAATGTTGAGTAATTTTGATTTTTTCACATAACTCATCCATATCCTTATTTTTAAATTGTCCTCCATTGTCTGTGATGATAGAGTAGGGTATCCCATATCTACAGATGATATAATTCAAGATGAACATGAATACTTGTTTCCCAGTTGCTTTAATGAGAGGAACTACTTCAACCCACTTTGTGAAGTATTCAGTTGTAGTGATAATAAATTTGTTTCCTCTAGAGGAAGAGGGATATATTTTCCCCAAGAGGTCAAAGGCCCATTGTTGAAATGGCCAATGGGTGATAAAAGGTAACAGTTTGTGTGCAGGAGCATGAATGAGGTTACCATGAGTCTGACACTTTTTGTAAGCTTTAGCAAACTAGAAAGCATCTTTTTCTAAGGGCCAGTAGTATGCTACTCACAAGATTTTCTTAGCTAATGAAAGTACATTTGAGTGAGACCCTCAGATACCTTCATGGATTTCCTTAAGTGCATGCTCGCATTAGTCACATTCTAGACACCTAAGGAGAGTACCATCAAGACCTCTTCTATACAGGTTGTTAGCCATGATCAAGTAATGTGATGCATTCCTTATAAGGTGCATTTTTCATTTTTAAATAAGTCAAGGGGGATAATTTGTTCATAGAGGTAGGAATAGATTTGGCTATAATGTGAAGGTTTAGTGCCCATAATTGAGCAGATAATTTGGGATTTAGGAGATTCATATGCAGGGAAAGGGAGTTCTTCCACCAGGAATTCACAGTGGAACTGATGCTCCTCCAGTTGTAGCAACGAGGCTAAAGTAGCCATAGCATAAACAACTCTATTTGTTACTCTGGGCACTTGCTGAAAGGTGATGAACATGATGTATTTCTTGAGATCATCAATCATCCTTTTATATGGCATGAGATTCTCATCCTTTGTCTGATATTGATCATTGATTTGATTAATGACCAGCTGGGAGTCACCATAGATATGCAGTTCTATGATCTTCCATTCAATGGCCATCTTTAATCCATTTTCTAGAGCTTCATATTCAGCAATGTTATTAGTGTAAGGGCACATCATTTTGAATGCTTTAGAAAATTTGTAACCTGGAGGTATAATAAAGAGCACTCCATCATTGGACCCTTGTTGAGTGAAGGACCCATCAAAGAACATTTTCCATGCATGCTCTGTGAGATGCAGGATAACTTCATCAAGAAATTCTATAAGCAGAGGTTGGTCATCTATGAGAGGAGCATCTGCCAAGTAGTCATCAATAACTTGTCCTTTGATGGTCTTTCTATCTATATATTTGATATCAAACTTGTGAAGAATCATGACCCATTTTTACAATCATCCCGTGAGAGTCATTTTTTTCAATAGATACTTCAGAGGATCAATCTTAGCGATCAACTTGACATAATGAGATAGCATATAGTGTCTGAGTTTTTGAGAAGAAAAAACCACAACAAGAAAATCCTTTTCAACAATAATGTATTTATGCTCATATGATACCATGGATCTTCTTATGTAATATATGGATCTTTCTTTTTCTGTTTCATCCCGTTGTGCTAGCAAAGCTCCCGATGATGTGTCTGTAGCTGAAATGTAAAGGAGGAGATGCTTTCCTTGCATTGGTGCCATTAGTATGGGTGGATTAGATAGATATTCCTTAATTTTCTGAAAATGTTTCTCACACCCTTCATCCCATTTGAATGTAACTCCTTTATGAAGTGTTCTTGTGAAAGATTGTGCCTTATCTACAAGTTGGGGGACAAACCTTCTAATAGATTGAAGCCAACCTTCTAGAGTCCTAACTTGACAAATATTGTGAGGAGGTTTCATGTCCATTATTGCTGCTACCTTTCCAGAATCAACCTCAATTCCTTTTTCTGAAACAATGTACCCCAGAAGTTTACCAGAAGTTACACCAAAAGCACAATTTTTAGGATTCAGTCTAATTGTTCCATTTGGTCTAGAATCCTTTGTAAATCTGCTAGATGAGTAGTTCTTCTTGCTGATTTTTCCAAGGTGTCATCCACATAGTCTTCCATGTTCTTGTACATCATATCATGAAATATAGTAGTCATAGCTCATTGGTATGTTGCTCTAGCATTTTTGAGACCGAAAGGCATGACATTCCAACAAAAGTGCCCTAAGTGCATGTGAAAGTGGTCTTTTCTTGATCCTTAGAGCTATCCTTATCTGATTGGAGCTGGAAAAGCCATCCATTAGAGAGTGTATCTTGTAACCAACTATGATGTCCATAATCATGTGAATATTAGGTAATGGAAAGTCATCCTTAGGGAAAGCCTTGTTTAAATCTTTGAAATCTGTGCAAAATTGAATAGACTTATCATATTTTGTCATAGGAACAATGTTAGAAATCCAATCAGTGTATGCTATGGCATGAATCAATTCAAACTTTAGTAGGTTTTCTAATTCTTCTTTGACTAACAACACCACATGAGGATGCATCTTTCGAAGCTTTTTCTTGACCGGTTTAATTCATAAAGCAATTGATAAGTGGTGCATAATCAAATCTATGTCTAGTCTTGACATGTATGAATAGGACCAAGCAAATTTTATTTTATTTTTCATGAATAAGTTGATGAATTCTTGCTTTTCTTGTTCGGATAGAGATTTTACTAGGTAGATCAGCTAAGGTACCTCCATTGTTCCCAAATTAACTGCTTATTTTGGTTCTATCAATATTGAGGATCTTTGTTGAAAGTGACTAAAAAGGAGATCAAGTTTCTCATTCTTCGATGCCTCTGAGAGGTTATCACCATTGGATATGCCTTTTTCTTTTACTATTTTTAGTTCTTATACTGTCACAAAGTGGTTTTTACCATAAAACCTTATTTTTATTTTGTATCTTTCCTTTTTAGGCTGAGAAACTTGATCTCCTTCTCTGTCATGTTCACGCTCATTGCACTGGTGGAAGAGGTGAAGGGCTCAATGGTGTTCAAGTAACAAGCCAAGGTGTAGTCATTGGGTGCAAAGATTAAGTTTAAAGGTTTGTTTTGGTTCCATTCAATCAACTCAAGATGAACAAGAGGAAGAGGAAAAGATTCAACAGGTTCCAAGGATATCATTGAGTCATCAAGATCAAGGTTTTTGACTAGTAAGAGGAGATCTGTTACAACAGATTTTCTATCAACACTGTGCAAGTTAGGGTCGACATTATTGGGTCAGGGGTGACATTTGTGGGTCAAGGTCAACCTTTTTCATAAGATGACATCAGAATGGAAAAATATTTTTGGGTTTTGTTCATCTCTATGTTTTGGTTCAGGATCAACAGTCAGATTTTCTAGAAACTCAATACAGACCTCAGAAAATGAGTTTTTCCAGATCTGCTATGTTACAAGGTAGGTATCTTATCCCACTATTCTTTACATACTCCTTTAAATACTTTTTATCATAATAATTAAGTGTAAGAAACTAAAATTGGCCTTAGAATCTCTCTCTCATATCATTATGCAAATCTTATTTAAGTAATCCTTTATGAGCCAATTTTATATATTACATTTTGGTGAACCCGCGATAGACAACTCTTTCTTTTCCTTGGTGTTAGATTTACATTTCATATTAGATCTTGCATGCATATTGAAGTAGGTTTTCTTTTATGCTCTTGCATTTATATTTCAAAATTCATAAAAATCACAAAATTTCTTTAAAAATACAAAAACATTTACATTTTACATGCTTGTAGTTTTTTCTTGTGTTCAACAAGTATGATTTTTGTTTTGAATACTTTGATGAGGATTTTGTTGTACAAAATGATAGATCCCTTAATAAGGTACATAGAATTGAGAATGAAAATGGTTCGAATGCGATCCCCATGGATCCTATTCCTATTTCATCCTCCTCCACAACCTCTTCAATTCACTTTTACCATAGAGTGTATGCATGGTTACCTTTATATTCCTCCATTTGCAACATTGAGACACTTAAAAAGTTATTTCCCAAACCTTTGATGACAGTAAAAGGATGTCCTCAAATAACTATTAAGAGAAAACCCAGAGATCCATTGGATTTATTTGATAACACGGATTCTATTTCGCATGCTTATCACACATGAAATAATCCTCAACCTACTGTCCCATCAACTTTACCTCCTTCTCAACCCATGCTTCCTCAAGCACCTAGGTTTCCTTCTTCCTTTAAGGAATATGACTTAGTGGAATAGTTACATGCTACTCTGGCTAAGATATCTTTATGGGAATTACTTCAAACTTCCCCTACATATCATGAGGCATTGCAAAAATCTTTATCTACTCTCCCTACTACACCTCCTAATCAAGAGAACATTAATTCATTTCTGGAGTGCATGCATACTATGCCTTCTGTACCTCCTATTATATTTTTTGATAATGATTTACCTACTATTGAGGTGCAGAATCAATATGATGCTCTTATGGTTGTTGTCTCTATTAATCAGAGTATCATTCACAGAACATTGATTGATAATGGATATGGGCTTGATGTTTGTAGCATGGATATGCTTAAGGCAATTAAGGCTGATCTTACAACTATTCAACCAGATAATATTCCTATTCATGGATTTGATAATATTGCAAAGAAAACTTTGGGTATTATTACACTTCCCATTAAAGTTGGTCCTGTACTTCTTTACACTCCTATCCATGTTATGCCTGGACCACTCAATTATAACCTTCTATTAGGAAGACCCTGGTTACATACTATGCATGCAGTTCCTTCTACTCTTCATTGCAAGGTTAGGTTCATATATAACAATCTAGTATACACACTACATGCGGATGATGCACCAAATCCTTGCCTAAATACATAATATGCTAATGTTCCCGAGCCTATACAACCAGTTAGAAAACTTGAACAACCACCTGAGGTTAAACAAGATGAGATTCCATCTTCTTCCCTGACGGAAGATGATTGGGGAACATTGGATTTTAATCCTACCTTTTTAGGAGAATATAAAGCATCAAATTTGGAATTTATGAAAGAACAAACTGAGTTTGAAAAACAAGTTTTTATTCCTTCTCCACTTTCTGACGCGTTAAAGAGTAACTTTTTTGCTGCTTCTCATGATGAAACAATTAAGACAATAAAACCAGCTTGCTATGACATTATGACATATGCCGCTCCTTTAACTCAATCTGATATGGCCGACAGGTATGGTTCTGGTTATCATTTACTCAGGAAATCAGGATTTAATGGGAAAGGTTGTGGTAAGTATGAACAAGGTATACAAGTACCCCTGGATAATCAAGGTTGCGATTATACTTATGGGTTAGGATTCAATCCTTATAGGCAACCATCAACTTTTCCTCTTAATGTTAATCATATTTGTGGTGGACATTTGAAATTGGTTAATCCGCTTCTCCTTGACATGGATCAAAATCCTAGTTTGGACATCTTTCCCGAGGATGAAGCCCTCGCTAATTTTTTAGGAGCTTATCAAGATCTACCTACATTTCATCATAAAAGGAGAAAGCAGTATTGCCTAAATAGTGAAACCTATTTTGGAGAATATGATGAATCACATATTTCCCCTTAGCCAATATATTCTCCCATACAAAGTAACTTATTAATAACTGAGACCATTGAGATTCAAGTGGATGAGAATGATGTTGAAAGAACAATCAAAATTGGGAAGTGTTTGAATCAAGATGAACATGATCAATTGGTTTCTCTCTTACTTGAATATAAGGATATCTTTGCTTGGACATATTTGGATATGCTAGGTATAGACCCCAAGATCATCACTCATAATATTTTCCTTAAACCCAATGCTAAACCTGTGAAACAAAAGATTTGCAAGATGAATCCCAACATTGCTTTACTAGTAAAAGCTGAAATTGAAAAATTACTAGGTGCCAGATTCATCCGCTCTATTGATTATTCTAAATGGATTTCCAATATTGTGGCTATTTCTAAGGGAGGAAATAAAATAAGAATGTGCACTGATTTCTGAGACTTAAATAAAGCATCCTTAAAAGATGACTTCCCACTACCTAATATTGACATGATTGTGGATTCCACAAGTCATGCATTATTGTCTTTTATGGATGGATTTTTGGGTTATAATCAAATCTTTATTCCTGTTGAGGATCAACTTAAGACTGCATTTATTACACCTTGGGGGAAATTTTGTTGGGTCATGATGCCTTTTGGATTAAGAAATGCGGGAGCTACTTATCAACGTGCCATGACTTTTATTTTTCATGATTACATTCATAAGATTTTGGAAGATTATGTGGATGATATCTTGGCAAAGTCTATACAAAGAGAAGATCATGTGTTCATTCTAAGACAAATATTTGAAAGAATTAGGAGTTACAACA
>MU226935.1:677247-688871 GCA_018584345.1 Thuja plicata
AAACATGTGGTCACCATCCCTAGGGTGAAATATGATTTGGTGGACCAATTGCAAAGAACTGCTGCCAAAATTTCCATCTTCGAATTGCTCAAAATATCCACTGTGCATAGAGAAATTCTAGAACAAGTTGTACACGCTGCTAATGTCCCAAAGGATACAGATATAAACAAATTTCAAGCGATGGTCAATCACATCTTAGCGCCACATTACCTCTCTTTTTCTAAGGAAGATGACAAATCATTGACCTATCCACACAATCAACCCCTCCATATCGAAGTTCTTATTCATAAATCCTGTGTTAGACACGTATTGATAGATGGAGGTGCCAGATTAAATATCTATACATTGGATCTTGTCAGGAGGCTAGGCCTCTCAGAGAAAACAATTGACTCTAGAAATAAAATAACTATCAAAGCATATGATGAGGAAGAAAGATCCTCCCGAGGTATTATTTGTCTACTTGTCAGAGTTGGACCAATTGACTCAGATGTTATATGTCAAGTTTTGGATCTACCACTAGCCTACAACATTCTACTCGGGAGACCATGGATCCATGAGATGCAAGCTGTACCATCCACCTATCATCAATGCATCAAATTCCCACATAATGGAATAGAGGTGACAATTCCTGTGGATGCCAACTACGCTTGCAACAATATTAAAGCAGGTAGCATGATCCCACACAAAAAGGAGGCTATGGATGTAGTTACTCCTGAAACTACCATGGACATGGTCATGAAAGGCTTTAGCAAAACATTGAAACTTCAAGAAACAGGTATGGGAGAATACAAGTTGGACCTGAATCCCTCCCTGACAAAGCTTCCAGTATCACCAAGATCCTACGGAAAACCGTCATCAACATTCACACCTCTCATAGTACAGGAACCAGAAGTACACAAGGCTACTGGTATGATAAAGGCATCCACATCTTCTTCAGATAACATAGAAGAGAAGGCAGTCTTAAATTGGCTTTACAAAGGAGAACCAGTGGACTCTGAGGTCAAAAATGTAAAAATATCCCCAGAACAGTAAGGAAAGGGATATGATTTCCTCAAACAAATGGGATACAAAGGAAAATGACCTCTTAATGACATAGGACGAGGGATCATTGAACCTGTACCCATGGAGTTCCGCTTCAACAGAGATAAAATAGGATTAGGCTTCAATACTCAAACTAACAAACCTCCTTCAAAACAGAGTCCACCTTCTAAAGCAGAGAGTGATAAAATAGATGAGATAGTATTGGAGCCATGGCCTTATGAGAGATTACTACATATTGGTATAGAGAATCCTGAATATCAAGGAGAACGTTATGTGCCTAGCTTTGAGGTACCATAGGATCTTTACACTCCTTTGATAGCAAAACCTCCCATTCAAAAGGTCGGAGACACCATAGCTACGATCACTCAAGAGGAACCCCGACCATAGAATTTACACCCTAACTAGGGGAAATTGGTCACTATTACACATGTCCTAGATCTACCTCACTTTGATCTACAAGAAGCTAACCGAGTCCATCAAATAAACATTGCTGAATATTTAAGTAGATCTGATGATGATGTCACAGACTCTCATGACTATGAGTATGATCGGTTATCCATTGCTTCTAAAGAAATTTGGATAGACACAACTCACATGTTTGTAGCCCCCATAGCTCCTAGTAGGCGACCTAACATCCCTTTCAATGACACTGATCCTCCTAAAGCAGAAGAAGAGTTCCTTCCTCTAATCATAGACGGAGACAATGGCAAATACATAACTCTATGAGAATTTCATAGGCTACAAGCAAGAAGCCTTCTTTTACAAAGAGATGATGATGAGTTATCTACTGATGAGTCACTAGAGTTTGATCCATATACGCCTGATAATGACCCTTTTAACAACGATCTCGCTCTTATTGACCTAGACATAAAAGACATTAACTTAACAGACCGTGTCATGTTGGTTAACAGTTTTGATGCTAACACGATGTTGTCCTTCTCAGAATCTAACTCCCTAAAATTGGTACTTCCAGAACTCATCGATTGGACTGAAACAGATCCTACACCTATGCTCAACTTTTCTGATGAACACTCCCTGGCTTGTTACCTTAATTCTTGTAAACCTCACCCTTCTTCCACCAATGCAAGGAGCGAGAACATGTCACAGGAGGATATCATGTTTCTTAGTCACCAATTGAAAAATAAAAATAAAAAGTAGACTGATGGTGAAAACCACTCTATGGCAGTATCAGATCCAAAAATAGTAAATAAAAAAGGCATATCCGATGGTGAAAACCTCTCAGAGGTGCCAAAGGATGAGACTCTTGATATCCTCCCTGAACACTTTCAGGAAATATCTTCAGTATTAATTGAACCAACACAACCGGTGAACTTGGGCATAGTTGAAGATCCTCAGATAGTTCATCTAGCACAATCCCTATCAGACAAAGAAAAGGTACAATTCACTGAATTCTTAAAGGAGAAAAAGATCAAATTTGCCTGGTCCTACACGGATATGCCAGGGCTAGATCCCAATCTCATTATGAATCACTTATCTATAACTCCTGGGATCAAACCTGTGAAACAAAAAATTAGAAAAATGCATCCTCATGTTGCATTACTGTTAAAAGCAGAATTAGAAAAGTTATTAAAAGCTAGATTCATTCGGGTCATTGCCTATGTAGCTTGGATCTCCAATGTGGTCCCTATTTCTAAAACTAATAAATCTATTAGGATCTGCACAGACTTCAGGGACCTCAACAAAGCATGTTCGAAGGATGATTTCCCCCTACCAAATATTGACATGATTATAGACCTTACAGCTGGCTACCAGATGTATTCCTTAATGGATGGATTCTTGGGTTATAATCAAATCAAGATTGCCCCTGAGGATCAAGAGAAAACTGCATTCACATGTGCATGGGGCACATTTTGCTGGAACGTCATGCCATTTGGGCTAAAGAATGCTGGAGAAACATATCAAAGAGCTATGACAACCATATTCCATGACATGATGCACAAAAACATGGAAGACTATGTCGATGACATGCTAGCTAAATCAAAGGAAAGGGGTACTCATATTGCAGATTTAGGAAAAATATTGGATCGAATGGAACAATTTCAACTTCGGCTCAATCCAAAGAAATGTGCCTTTGGGGTTCAATCAGGGAAGCTCCTAGGATTCATAGTATTGGCAAAGGGGATCGAGGTAGATCCAGAAAAAGTAAAAGCTATTCTAGAAATGACTCCTTGTAATATCAGTCAAATGAGGACACTACAAGGGAGAATCCAGTCTATCAGGAGATTTACGTCCCAACTTGCAGATAAGGTGCAACCCTTTACTAAGCTGCTACATAAAGGGGTTACATTCAACTGGGATGAACACTGTGAAACCAACTTCAGAGAATTAAAGGCATACTTGGCTTCACCACCAATTCTTATGGCACCTATTCATGGAAAACCTTTGCTCCTATACATTTCAGCTACAACTACATCCCTAGGAGTACTACTAGCACAAGAGAATGAGACAAAGAAGGAGCGAGCTATCTAATACATTAGTAGAACTCTAGTCGCTTATGAGCTCAATTATAGCCTTATTGAGAAAGCATGCTTAGCAGTTGTCTTCACATCACAAAAATTAAGACACTACATGCTTTCACACACAGTCAAGCTCATAGCTAAGATTGATCCTCTAAAGTATCTTTTAAGTAGAACAGCATTAACAGGCCACTTGGCAAAATGGTTCCTCATTCTAAGTGAGTTTGACATTGAGTATGTTGAATGGAGGGCTATCAAAGGACAGGTACTTGCAGATCAACTGGCTGATTCACCGCTCTAGGATGATGCACCATTGCTAATTGAATTTCCTGATGAAACAATCATGCACCTCACCGAACACTCATGGAAGATTTACTTTGATGGGTCATTTACTCAACAAGGATCTGGAGACGGGGTTCTCTTCATTACTCCACAAGGATATAAGATTCCCAAATCTTACAAATTAATGTTTCCATGCACCAACAATATCTTAGAATATGAAGCGTTGGTCAACGGTCTCAAGCTCTCCATAGAATGGAAGATCATTGAGCTACACATATATGGTGATTCCCAACTAGTTATCAATCAAATCAATGGGTAATATCAAACAAGAGATGAAAAATTGATGCCCTACAAACAACTAGTTGATGATTTGAAGAAATACTTTGTCTTCATCACCTTTCAACAGATACCAAGATCAGAGAATAAAGCTGCAGATGCTATGGCTACCTTGGCATCCATGTTACAATTGGAGGAACATCAATTTCTCTATGACTTCTTGGTGGAAGAGATATCCTATCCTACTTTTTCCAATCCAAAATACCAGGTAATCTGTGCCTTAAATACTCCAGATCAATCCCTATATGCCAGTATTATTGCCTATCTTTCTGATCAAACCATTCCCGCCAATCTATCTAGAAACTAGAAAAGATCCCTGATTCAGACAGCATCGCATTACGTCCTCATAACTAACAACCTATATTGATGTAGTCTTGATGGTATGCTTCTTCGATGTTTAGAACTAGAAGAGTCTGATCTAGTTTTAAAAGACGTCCACGAAGGTGTATGTGGATCACACTTGAATGGCTTTTCATTAGCTAAAAAGTTGTTTAGAGTAGGCTATTATTGGCCTACAATGGAGAAAGATGCTATTCAATTTTCCAAAGCATGTCTTAAATTCCAAACACATGGAAACCTCATCCATGCTCCTGCCAGAGAACTGATACATTTTATAACACATTGGTCATTCCAGCAATGGGCATTTGACTTGGTCGGATAGATATATCCCAACTCTTCTAATGGACACAAGTTCATCATTACGGCCACTGAGTATTTCACAAAGTGGTTTAAAGCCATGCCGCTAATCAAAGCCACTGGCAAACAGGTGGCTATGTTCATTCTAAACTACATTATTTGTAGATATGGGATACCCTCTTCAATTGTGACAGACAATGGTGGCCAATTTAAAAACCAAGACATTGATGACCTCTGTGAACAGTTTCACATTACTCAACATTGCTCTTCCATCTATTATCCTCAAGGTAGTGGACAGGCTGATGCATCGAACAAAAACATTCTCAAAATCCTACATAGAACTGTGAACAAGTCTGGTAGAGATTGGCATTTACAACTAAATTCGGCACTATGGGCCTACAGAACAAGCATCAAAACACCAAATCGAGCCACACCATTTGCTCTAGTCTATGGCACTGAGGTAGTACTACCTATTGAGGTTGAAATCCCATCTTTGCAGATATCTTTACAAGGACTGGTTACTGATGAGCAGTTCTGCATTGATTGGGTCAATTCTCTGGACCTACTAGATGAGCGCAGACAATAAGCGTTTGATCACCTCAAAGTGTACCAAGCAAGAATGTCCAAAGGTTACAACAAGAAGGTTAAACCTCACAAGTTTGAGGTGGGAGACCTTGTCCTAAAAGAGAATCCTAAGAACCAGCCTAACAGAGAGAAGAAAGAAAAGTTTGAACCTAACTAGCTAGGGCCTTATGTTATCACAACTACTTTTGGGACTGGAGCTTATTAATTAGCTACACTTGAGGGAGATTTTCTTCCCAATCCTATCAACACTCTACATTTGAAGCGATTCTATGCTTAATGTTTGGCTAGCAGAGCCTGTACAGCAAATAGTTCTTGCAAAATACCAAAAACATTCAGAAAATTGATCCTGAAGAAATCCAAAAACATTGGAAAAAGTCCTTCAAAATGGGTATCCTTGGTGAAAACCTGGTAAACAGGCACCTTGATACTACAAAAACATTCAAAAAAGCAAAAATAGCAAAAAAAATTGAAAAAGAGAAAAAGTGCCTTAATGAGCACCTGGTAAAACAGGCATCTTGGTAGCAAAAAGAAAGAAAAGGATCTTGCCAAGTGGTGAAAACCTGGCAATCAGGCGTCACTTTTGTTCTGTGCTCCATCTATCAATGCACTACTAATACTAGGCCTTCATAATTTTTCCTGTGCTCATATGCTGACTTCATTTTCCTAACTGACTATCTTATCCTCGCTTGGGATTTGTCTATCTTTACGTCTTAGGAATAAGTCATTCTGCACTAGGGGCATCTTTGTTAGCATAGTTAGTTACGGTTGCTAGGTTGCTCTAGGATGGTTTGGCTCACACACACGATGTTTCTCAATACATGCAAAATAATGTCACTTTCCAAAAACAACGGTGTCTTTTCAAAACATAGGACATGACATTTACATTCACGGAGTTCCTACAAGCCATATTGGATCACAAACATGAATGACTAATCCTATCAAGGCACAGACATGGAACACCATATTGCTTATATTTTGATTGATGGATCTTTACTGTGTTTGACAGATGAATGAACAAGTACTATTTAAACGCACAGTTTGCTATTGGTTTGATTATGATTATTAAGTGTCCTGATGATGTTTTCAACTAGGGGCATCTAAGTAATTATAACTTTTATTGGATTGATTCTCAATTTGATGGTTTATTATGTCTTCTTAGTTACTCAATGATGTCTGTGCAAAGACAAAGAGTCGCAAGGATTGGGGGCATAATATTTTCTTAATTTTTTGTGTATGGTGATTGTTTCACATGATCCTATAAATTTCACTTGACTAGGATGTTTATGGTAAAAGCTACCACTATGAGTGGATAGCCGCATATATCTCGATCTTTGTTATGTGTAAACTACGGTGAGTTTGATACAATTTCCTTGTCTATTTTCTAATCCAGATTCACACTAAGGTATATGAATCATAATATACCCAAGGATATGAATTTTCAAGGTCATTGCGGGTTCAATATCTTGCCTTAATTAGAAACTGGTATATAAAAAGGAAGGTGACTGTTTTGTTATCCTGGCTTCTATGCCTTGGTACCTAAGTCTATTTTTGACATTCCAATAAAACATAGTATTCATATTATCATAATATCAATGGGTATTAGTGATAATTGTACTATTCGATGTTATCCATTCCAAAAGTGCCCAATGATGATAAGAGTGTTGCAAAAATTGCTAAATCAGTGACAAGTCCTAAGAGTCTTCATATAACTGCATTTAGAGATTGCCTAATGCATTTTGTCCAACATTACATAACAAACATAAGGAAATTTAAGCTCAAAACATGGTTTCTATCTTCTTCTACCAATATCAAGTTCATTACATCATTTTTATTACTGATATCATCCATAGCATACATTTTGCATACATTTTGGAAAAGCAAAACTGAAAAATACAAAAATAAAACATCCATACATACATTTTGCATCACTAAGTGCATCCATACATACATTTTGCATCACTGGAAAATCAAGGAAAACATACATTTGCATTTTCACATAGATATCATTTGTTCACATCAGTAATATATTCATCACATCCACATTCAAAAATGATGTTGTCAATTATAACTAAATTATCACGAGATCAAGATATCATCACATGTGCCAAAGATACATTTACCACATCTATGAAAAGAAAAATGGATACATTTACCACATGCAACATGTCAGAATCCAAAAGCTACCAGCATGATACAAATCAAAGCATAAAGAGTATCAAATAAACATAAAGAGTATCAGTGAGCATAAAGTGTATCAGATGTATACAGAGTGACAATACACATGAAGAGAATTAGTATGCCAAAAAGTACAAATCAGATATATATATCAATGTAATGTACAAAAAGGGGATCTCAGCAGGATCCAGATATACATGTATAAATCTCAACAATGACATGGTGTACAGTATCAACTCTAGCCCGCCCCCTCTCCCTGATTAGGAGGAGGAGGAGGAGGTGGCATGAATGGTGCTACTGGAGGTGGCATGGCCCCCTCTGACTGCTGAGCTATATGTGAAAATGTGGGTTCCCTCTGACCCTCAAGAACTGTAGCATGATACAAATCATAATAATACATCGCCCTCTGTCCCTGATGGACTGCTGTCTGGGCCTGTGTATCTCTCTCAGCTCTCAGCCGCTTGAGTTGTTTGTCCCTGTCTGCTAACAGTGCCTATGTAGTAGTAACTCTAGACTCCAAGGCTGTGATCTGAGCTCTGAGCTCCTCTCTCTCCTGCTCACACCTCGACAGAGGGTCCTCATCTCTACTAGGATCCTACTCCTGTACTCTCTGTCTCCACTGTCTCTGCTGCTCAAGAGTAAGTAATGGGCTAGGATCTCTTTGTGGAGCCACAAACCTATATCTCGGCCATCTCTGACCACTGCCACTCAGACCGCCAGTATCTACTACCTCACCACCTCCCCCCGGTCATCACCATCATGTCTATCATCTAGGGGAGGATGCCTGTCGCCTCTGCCTCCATCTCTGCCACTATCTCGGCCCCCATGTCTACCTAGAGCTCTATCTCTACCGCCTCTCCCCCTGACAGGTCGATCATCTAGATCATAAACCAGTGGCTCCTCTATACGAGGAATCATCTCCTCCGGCACTGTAAATCATGGGAATGGATGCTGAAGCATCTCTGCAGCATATCCGTCTGATACACCAGCATCCTCAACATCTGGGCGAGGGTCCCAGTCTATAGCTACCATGTCACAGATGTCCTATGCCGCAGTATCATAAGTCAGCTGAGCTCCCTAATCAGCCACCTCATCCCTAATCTAAGCATAAACTGCCACATCCTCTATATGGCCCTGTCACCGCCCATACTGCCTCATAACCCTAGTGATCAGAAAGAACTCAATTATGTACCTGGTCTGGCCTATTAGATATCTACTTTGACACAAAAGGGGAACCTGTCAAGCATTCGATGTCCATACCTCATAGTCTAGGTATGGTTTCCACATGACCTCTGTCATATCATCGAATAAACGATGCCAATACTCAACCTTGCCCAGGTGGGGCTGCTGTAATATACCTGCATACATATACACATAGGGCTGCTCTGGTGCCCTCTGCCTATCCATAATCGACCGTGTCACTGGGATGTGCTCCCAGGCCCATACCTGAAGAATCAATATGCCCACAGTCATGTTGCAGGTGTGGTGGTAAACAATCTCATGCAACTCTCCGTATATATGAGCTAAAATACAGCTCCCCCAGGAAAATCATCGACGGTGGATGATCATCTGCTCTACCATGCTGACCCAGCCCACCAAGAAATTGTGCTGCCCTCTATCTAGCATAAGGATGCCGCCTACCAATCCAGCTAAGTACACAGTTAGTCAATCATAGTGATCGACCATGTAGTCCCAGGACAGGTATCTATGATCTATGTTGTCATCCTGAAAGAACCTCCGAGCAGTCCCTATCGCAACACCAGCTCTCGACTCAAAGAAAATCTCATGTCCCACCATGGGCACGTGAAAGATCCTCCAAACGTCCTCTGGTGTCACAATAATCTCACCAGTCGGCAAGTGGAAGGTGTTGTGCTCTGAATGCCATCTCTCAGCCAGAGCAGTCAACAACCCTCGGTTTACCTTGATCTCGGGTAAACCTATCAATGACCGCAATCCACATCAGATCACGATATTCTGCTCATCGTCTAATAATTGGCCAGACAATGCCAGAACTCGTGCAGGATAAGTGCCTCAAAAGGCAACTACCTCAAACTGGGCCTGATTTTTGACACACAAGTAAAGCATCAACCTTCTATCTATAAAAAACGACATATTCCTACTCTACTCAATCATTTTCAGTTTGCAGGACACAAACAGATCAAAACAATTTGAAAACCTAAGGCTTTTCCTAGATGCGATCCTAGAAATACAGGATGCGATTACGCATACAGGATGCGATTACGCATACAGGATGCGATCCTAAATGCAGGGTACGATCCCTAAAATTTGGGATGCAATTCACTGATAGAATCTAGCTCAAAACATAACTAAACCTAAAGGACTGGATGCGATCTGGGAAAACTCGGATATGATCCGGGAAAAACTGGATGCGATGTGTGTTTCTCAGGATGCGATCCACTTTTTGACTAGCTATCAAATTGACAAAAATGCTTGAAATTCAAAAATACAAAATTCATAGGGTAGTTTATCGAACACTTATCGACGGTGGGTAATTGGCTAGGCGCTGGTGTCGTCGGCTCATCTCGAAACGATGTTTGCTCACAGGGACCACCATTTTCTTTGCAGAGCTCTCTAATTGGCTATAGCTGAATGTCAAAATGAATAGTGAAATGGTCAATTTGGAGGCTTATATGGGTCTTTTGGGACATTTAGGGTTTCTAGAACTCCTCCCAAACAACTAAAAAATCATTTGTGCTCTCTTTTTCTTCAATCAGGGACCAAATCGAAGGTGCCCACGACATTTTCAGCAGCACAATGTCATTTTGCGACAATTTTAAAAACATTGCAAATTTGCTTCATTTCTTCACCACATTGGTAAATATTGCACATTTTATCATACATCGTGATCTAAACATCATTATCACTCATATTTTTCACGTAATTCAACTTGATAAATGTGTATTTTTTTTTTTAAAAAAAAACACACCTTCTTCTACTCCGCTCTTTCTGGCCTTATCGCTTCCTGCAAGTGTTCTATTCTCTATAATTGAGGGATTTTGTTCTTTTCCTTCAATCTCATTCCCGAGGAGGCATGATCACACTATCATCAAATAAATTTTTGCTCAAAACTACATTAACAATGACTTCATTATCAAACAAACTAGGGGCATAATAGTTTCTTGACTAAAGTTGGAACTGTTGGATAGAAAGCTTTGGTTCTCATGAGCTGGATATCTTATGTTTCCTCATTTTAAAAGATTTTTAAAAGCTCTTGGCAGCTTCATACTGGCTTTCAGATGACAACCAAGTTCAGAATCAGTATTATTAATCTTTGGACGATAACCAAGTTCAAAATCAATTCTATCAGTTTGGTTCAATCAAGTACGAGACTGATCTCATCAAAATTTAGTTCAACAACCAAGAATGGGATTCTCAATCTTTTTGAAGGCAAAATCAAATACTTTCTTTGAATTAATGCGCTGCTCGCACATCAATTCAAAGAGGGGCAAATGTAACCACCTGAATTTGGTTTGTTGTAACTATAGACCCTATTTGCCCTAAGTGTGATCATACCCTTGATTATGTCTGAACGACTCTATTACTGCTTGGCATAATTCTTTAAATCAATTTAATGTCCTAGGTGATTTTTATCACTGATTTATATTAACTATTATAGCCATACAATTCAAACCAATTTCAACCAATCAAATGTTATCAAAATCAAATATGGCTATAGTATTTAATTATAAAGGAATTAAATAAATCCCAAAATCAAATACCCACTTGCAAATAACCCATTCCCCTAGCCTATTTAATTTAATTAAAATGGCTATAGTCCCCTAATTATTAAAAAACAATTTCTTTGTTTAAATAATTAATTCCTATGTTTTTAAATGAATTAAATAACTTTATTTCATTTATTAATATTCCCTCAAACCCCAACCTAACCTATCTTAACCACTTCTACCCTGGGTTCTAACCCTTCTCAACCCATTCACCCATGTTAATCTAATCTTAATCCTAAATTCTACTCTAACCCACCTCCTAATGTTGTCACATTCCATTAGGGAATACTTAGCAACTCAACCCACTTGAGAAAGTCCACTTTCTCAAGCTGGACTTTCTTAAAGT
>MU226935.1:689471-705845 GCA_018584345.1 Thuja plicata
GGCATACACAACTTACTTATGCCTTGTGGGCTTATAGGACTAGTGTTCGTACAGCCACTGGCACTTCACCTTATAATCTTGTTTATGGGACTGATGCTATCATGCCTTTGGAATTAGAAATACCATCATTGTGTGTTTCATTTCATGGGATCATTGACAAAGATACTTTCTGGGAACAACGATTACAAGAATTGGAAATGTTAGATGAACAATGAATAAATGCTTTGGAACACATTAAGGCCTATCATAAATCACTCCAAAAACAATATAATCACAAAGTGGTTGAACGGTCATTCATGGTAGGTGATTTAGTCTTATATGAGAACCAAAGAAATGTAAATGCTTTACCCGGTGAGAAAGGAAAATTTAGTCCAAATTGGCTTGGACCCTTTGTGGTAATTGAGGATTTTACTTCAGGTGCTTACAAAATTGCTGATATGAATGGTGTTCCTCTTAAGGAACCTATTAATATCATGCATCTCAAACATTATTATCCCTAACTAGTCATTTTCTTCTTTATGCATGTATGTATTCCTTATAGAATAATTGTTATTTTATAAGTTATATAACTTAGAATGCATCCATACATATTTTCCTTTCCTCTTTCTTTTTAAAAGTTTTGTGCATTGATGAAAGTAAAAATTAATCAATCATAGGACTAATTGTTCCAAAAACAAAGTTTTCTTCATAAATAAAAACTTTTTCGAGTTTGGTACATATGTGGCACAAGTGCCATATCTATCAATCTCTATCACAATGCTCTGAAGGATGGTGACTCCCAGCTCTCTCAGATCTGTGATGCGAGGCTGAGGATCTCAGAATGCTAGTCCATGTGTGACTCCTCGATATGCTCATCTCCTGGATCTACTCCTGAGCTCTCTACATGTCGGCCATCAGTTTCTCTTCTCTCTCCTTGCATAACCTCAACTCTCTCTGTACACATAGGAAGATATATGTATGTCTTCTAGGATCCCTTTGTCCTACAAGGGACTCTCTCTCACTAGCTGGCAGTTGGTAGGATATACATGTATCCTTCAGAACCTTGGATACAAAACTTCTCCACTCCGCTATGCTCCCTGCAAAATTCAAATATAAAACTTATTTAATTTCTTCTTCAAAACAAAATCTTTATTCAAAACATTCTAAGGCGGTATCATACCTGGATCTCCTACCTGTGTATCACTAAAGGATCTAGATGGTGGGAGCATGGAGTGACTACTCTCTCCTCACTCGCTCTATCTAGGCCTCGGTGGTGGTGTCTTTGTGTGCACTTGAGGAGGTCACTATGATATCAAGGGAGCAACATAGACTGCTTCATCATTGGTCCCTATACCATAGCCTGGGGGCATCTCCTCTACTCTCTCCTCTTCTCTCTCCTCTGCTCTCTCCTCCTCCAGAGGATCTCCCTCAAAGGGAGGCTCCTCCTCATCTCTCTTATCCTCCTCCTCCTCTCCTATTGGTATGTCATCTCCTCGGTGGTTCCTCTCTGAAGGACCTGGATCACCTGTGGGGTAGTCGTCAAGGAAGATAGGATGGGCCCCCTGTAAACTCCAGTATCTGATATACTCTCTGCTAACACCAGCATAGGATATCTCAGTAGCTACCTCTATATCCTTGGTCACATCTGTCTCACTATCCACAATATCAACTATTGTCAGTGGACGTATGACACCGGGTCTCTGATAGTATCTCGTCAGATATGCATACTGAGGTACTGTCCGGGGGACTCCCTACATCAAACCAAACTGTCTCATCACCCTACCATAGTAATATGGCATCATGACATGATTGGTAGGACCTTCTAGCAGCTTATGCTATTGTGAGTGTCTCAACTGATGTCGGGTATCCGGCCACTCTATCATCTGATAATAAGGTCTCCATATCACATCTATACCTGGTATATGGTCAAAGCATACCCTCTAAAAGAGGATATCTCTATGTTTCCAGACATCTGCTAGCGAATATGCAAAGGCTCTCAGTGTGCTCACATCTATCATCACAGTAGTACCCTGTGGTCATGTACATGTGTAATGCTCAAACATCCAAACCTATAGCAAGGTGCACACCGTAAAACTCTCCCATTGATATCTCACCAACTGACTTAGCTCGTGATAAAGATGAGCCAACATGCTGTGGCCCCATGAGATAGTGACCCTATCACTCTCCATCCTACGTACAAGGTGGGTAAATGGTGCTAAAAATATTGTACCCTTTATGTTGGGAACTACAACCAAAGCAAGGATACATAGCATCACTCTCCATACCAAAGGTGTCAGACCTGCTAGTATGGCTGCCAAAGATATCTGATCTGATCAGGTCCTCATCTATGGTACCCATCCCAAACAATACTCCATATCTGCAAAAACCTTAGGTGGACCCTGCGGTACTCTTAGTGTGACAGGCTCACCTCAGACTGGAAGTCATAGGATCTTGTACACATCCTCCAGAGTGATCGTGATCTCTCCTGACGGAAGATGGAAGGAACAAGTATCCTCATCCCATCTCTCTATCATGGCTGATATCATGGACCGATGGAACCTCAGTTGTGGTAGGACTACTACCCAGTACAATCCCAAATCTCTCAATAATTGTATCTCATCTCACTATAGCTCGGAGACACTCCCTCTGACAGATAGTAGTAACCCTCCGAAGGAATGCTCTCGAAGATGGACTGGATCCTGCAAGCACAAACATGAATCATATCAGTACTTCTGCATCAAATATCTTTTGTACCCACTTGACCTGGTCAAGGTCAACCTTTTTGGGTCAAGGTCAACCTTTTTTGGGTTAGGGTCAACCTTTATGGGTCAGGGTTGACCTTAGTGGGTCAGGGTTGACCTACCCCCAAAAAGGATAGAACCTTCCCAGTCAGGGTCGACCTTAATGGGTCAGGGTCAACATTACTGGGTTGGGGTTGACCTTATTGGGTCAGGGTTGACCTTCCCTATAAAAATATGAAATTTTCAATCACAAGTACTTAAAATAGGAACTTACCTCAGGCAGTGGTTGTCTGCTAGCCAGACACTCCCTCAGAACCTCCATGTGGCTCGCTCAAAATTCCTCTCTCTTCAGCATCCTATCTCCTTCCCCAAACTCTAAAAATGGTAAGAATGAGGTGGTAAGTGTCTCTTTCTCTTATTTATAGGCAGTAAATTAGGGTTTTACTAGGGTTTCATTTGAAATTATTTAGGTTCAATTCAAATTTTTCCTTTATATGAATTTAGATAGACATCTATTCTTTTCATCATAACTTGAGTTCAGTAGCTCCATTTTTAGTGTCATTAGAAGTGTTGGAATTGTGATTCAGATACCTAACCTCTTAAATAAGTTTAGGAAGGTTTAGGACCCTTCTAACTAGTTTAGGAAAGGACTTTTTCAACAAATTGCATATTCAATATATAGAAATCACCTTATCACCCTGTTTCACCTTCCATGAATTAGTAAGCCGAATCAGGGGGGCATAATGGGCTCTATATACTTCTCAAGATCATCATAGTAAGACTTAGGTTCTCTTTGGATTCTCATTAACCTTGTGTGCTGCAGGTTGCAGATACTAATGGTTTCTTGCAGATCTTTGCATTGAGGACTTGGCTATATCATTTTTATACTTTATGACGTTTTCTTACTTTAGCTTGCATATTCACGTAGCATCATATCTAAGCTAAAGTGTGGGCTAAATGTATCATCTTAAAATGGAAGCACTTCCATTTTGATAGGTTTATCACCCTCATTTAGTATGTTTACATATTAGGTTTGCAATTGTGCTTGATTATACATGTGTAGGCAAAATTAGGGTTAGGATCTAGTGGATCCTCCTAGATTTCCCTCTCTATGACTCTTCTTTCAAGGTAGGACCTATGTATTGGTCCTCTTGGGCTTCATCCTACTCTCTCTCTGGGCCTTTAGGCCTTCTTAACATTCTGGTATATTCCCCCACCTTCCTAGGTCCCTGGCTGACCTTGGAACCTCTCAGCAACTATCTGGTGACCTACCTTAAACCTCAGGTCAGGATCGAGGTCGACCTTGACCTAGGTCAAGGGTGAGTTTGACATAGACCTCCGTCAAGTGTTGGTCCCCACTTTCAAATCTGGAGCTTATTGGGGTCCGAAACTTAAATAGGTCCCCGGGTTTGGATGCGAAAGTGTTTTCTCTGATATTTGAATTAATACATTCCCAACTTGGTTGATGATTGTTATTGGACCATAATTTGAGGTAGAAATTGAATTAGGATCCCTTGCATTGCCCTAGGAGACCTATGGTGAGATTTCTATATAAACACTATGTTTTTCCTTCATTTGATCATGAAACAAAATCAGGAGATGACATGTTGAAATGATGATGCAAACAAGCAAGAGGATGATATAGAAGGACAAGATAGGAAGACATATCATCATCTTCAATCAAGCATTTTGGAGGACAAGCTATGGTGGATCTTCATTGAAGCAAGAAGGCTCTCTCTTTAGATCTACTATTCTCAATATTCAAGCATTCAAAGGACATTATCATGGGGTAGCAATTACGGATTGTGAGTTGATAGGAATACCTTAGCCTTGGGGGCTTGGTATGCTTTCTTTGTCATATTCAAATCTATGCATTGCTTTCTCATTTCCATGTTATGTTAGGATTGTTAATCTAGAAGATTAGATCTTGATATTGCATGTTTAAAGACACTTTTCAAAAGAGCAATACACACACACAATACATTATATATTCGGCTATTCGTGGAGGTGGATATCACCAAACTAGGGGTTTGACTAAGGCAAAACCCTATATAGCCACCCCAAACCCCTCTTTTCAAATATTTTGTAGGTGCTATTTTTGGGAGTTGCAGGTATGGAAAAGCATATTTGAGACTAGATTTGGATACCCTTTTCAGCAAACTATCGGGATCCGCAAACAGATTTTCTGTCGACACTGTGCAAGTCAGGGTTGACATTATTGGGTCAGGGGTGACATTTGTGGGTCAAGGTCAACATTTTTCATAAGATGACATCAGAACAGAAAAATATTTCTAGGTTTTGTTCATCTCTGCATTCTGGTTCGGGATCAACTATCTGATTTTCCAGAAACTCAATACAGACCTCAGAAAATGAGTTTTTCCAGATCTGCTATGTTATGAGGTAGGTATCTTATCCCACTATTCTTTACATACTCCTTTCAATCATTTTTATCATAATAATTAAGTGTAAGAAAATAAAATTGGCCTTAGGATCTCTCTCTCATATCAATATGCAAATCTTATTTAAGTAATCCTTTATGAGCCAATTTTATATATTACACTCCTTGATATTCAAGGTCTTGAATATTAAGCAATCTTTCAAAAGACAGTGGGGTGATTTCTATTTCTCCATCATTTTCATTGTCAGATATGTCCATGCAAGCACCAGTAGGGATTTTTTCAAAGGAAGGATGAAACCTTTGTTCATGGTAGCCCACTCTTGTTTTGTCCATGGGATTTCGAAACTCCATATGTATAGGTTCTAGTAACCCTTTATCCTTTCCCAGGGGTCCTTATCCTTTGTATCCCATTTTCTTGGCAATATGGTAACCTTTGCCATATTTCTTTGGGAAGATTTCAACATGTTTAATCTCTTGGTCTGGATCTTCACTTTTTTAAATCCATTCCAGGATGGATTTTTCTTCATTTTCTTTGGAGAGAGGGACACGATCCTTGACCATTCCACTCCCTTCATGTATCTCTAGTTTCTGACTACTTGATGGTTTGAAGGATGATGATGGCATCCTGTATGACCTAGGGGACGCAGGGAGGTTAGTCACGAACAACTATTATTCCCCTATGCTTGTATTATTAATTTGCAAGTTCTCCCCAAAACTCTTCATGAGTGCTATGTGCGAGTTTTCAGATGTTGATCCATGGGATGCTTCCATGCTATGAGGGACCATGCTCTTTGCCTATTTTAATGTGTTACAAGAGTATGTGTTATCAGATGGGATAGAAATATCCACCCCATTGTGTGGGAAATTTGCACATTGGTGATATGTAGAGGGAACGACCTGCATGTCATGGATCCAGGGTCTTCCTAGAAATATGTTGTATGCCAATGATAATTCTAATACTTGGCAAATGAAATTTCATTCAAACGGTCCCACTCTGATAGGTATCACTACTAGTCCTTTTGATGACCTTTCCTCTTCATCATATGCCTTTATGGTAATTTCCCTCCTGGTATCAATAACATGTTTGGAGAAACCCAATGTTGTTACTAACTTGAGAGTACAAATGTTCAAACCACTAACCCCATCTATCAAAATGCATTTGAATCGATGCTTATTGATTAGGACCTCTATGTTCAAAGGTTGGTTATGTGGGTGAATGACTACTTTATCATCTTCTTATGAGAAGGACAGGTAGTGAGGGGAAGCCAAGTGATTTACCATGGTCTTGAATTGACCGACATCAAGGTCTTTGGGAACATTAGTTTCCAAAAGTGCAGTCTCAAGGATTTCCTTATGTGATTTTGACAATTTGAGCAACTCTAGAATAGAGATCTGAGTGGGAGTCTATTGTAACTGATCAACCAAATTGTAGTTCATAACAGGGAGTGTAACTTGTTTTTATGACAAGGGCTTACTTTTTGGTGCAATGGTTTTCTTAGGTGTAGACGCTACTCCCTTAAGAGTGACCTTGGATTGACCACGAGTGACCACATTGGTAGAATCAGTTTCATTATCTTTAACAATAATGACATTGATTGACTGGTCAAAAGGTTCAAGCATGTGAATCACATTGTTAGTTTTGGTATAGGCATGTTTCACCATAGTTTCTAGGGTTTTTTGAGGATTCTCCTTTCTCATAAGATGGAAAAGGTTGCTTGAAAGATTTATGGTCATCGTTCGACTTGTGAGTACCAACTGTAATGGTCTTATTATCGATCAAATCTTGTATCATGTGTTTCATATTCATACAATCATTCTTAAAATTCCCTTTGTTTTTATGGAACTCACAATAGTGGTTTTCATTCCACCACTTAGGATTCACTTCAGGTTCCCAAGGTTTTGAGTTAGGGATCGTGATGATCTTATGAGCAGCCAATGTCTTTAACACATCTTCTAAAGGCTCTCCAAGAGGAGTTAAATTTTTCTTGGGTCCTGGCATCCAAGGTGATTTATCTTTCTAAGAGTCCTAGGTGTTCTTAGGAGCATTATTAGTAGTCTAATTATGCTTGGCATCATGTATGATATTAGTGAGGTCAAATATTGGTTCCTTAGGCTTATACTCAGGCGAGTCAACTACACCATCATTGACCACATTACAATTCTTATTCCAATATTTTCTCTTATCCTTCTTATTACCACTGTTAGAAGATTTAGCGTCTTTGTTCAAGGTGAGCTCTCCTTTCTTTACAAGAACATATTCTATCCTCATAGCATTGTCAACTAAATCACTAATAGAGGTTCATTTTTGCATTTGTGCTGCATAATTCATCTCAGGAACCATGTTGTTGTTGAATATGTCAATCTTTTCTGGTTCAAGGATTTTCTTGGGATATATTGCAAATAACTTTCTCCATCTATTAATAAATTCAAAAAAATGGTTCACCAACGTGTTGCTTAATGTTGCATAGATTTAGCATAGTAACTGTGCGCAAGATGTTATATAAATAGTGTTGGATGAACCTTTACACAAGCTTTTTGAATGTCTGAATACTAGGTGTAAGCTTTGTGAACAAATCCAAGGCTTGGACACTAAGGATTCATGGGAATAGTCACATTAGATATGTCCTCTCATGCATAAATTCCATACTTAGGGCACAAAATTCTCTTACGTGATCTTGACGATCACCTTCCCCATTGTATTTTTCATATTTAAGAATTTCAACCTTTGGGAGAAACGGTGGCATGTGCAAGTTTTTAGTGAAGGGCAAGGGACATATAAAATCCAATGAGTATTTTCTAGGAGGTTTTTCCTTTGCTTTCTTTATTTCTCTTAATTCACATCTCATGTCTTATAGCTGTTGGTTGAGAATGGTAATGGGTGACTCTTCCTCTTGTTGTATGAGTCCCTCTATGTCAAAGTCAATTGGAAGTTTGACACCTGTTGACGCAAGATGCATGAAATACTCATCTTTGTCCAATTTCATAATAGTGTACATCATCTTCTATAAGTGTTTGTCTTTTTGACACTTCCTAATCTCTTCAGAAGTGGGCTCCTCTATGGAAGAAGAGACACTAGCATGTTGAATCTCGTGGTCATGTTGGGGCCCCCAATTGTAAGCTAACATGGTTGATGTGTTGTGTGCAACCAAAGTTGATGATTCAAACAATGGTACTTTTTGTTGTGGAACTGAAGTTTCCTTTTGCAATATTTTGAAATCTATTTTGGGTATGTGATAAGAAGGTGGCCCTTGAGAAAAGTTATTGATAGCTTTTCCCTTGGAATCAAGATTGGGTTTTTGACTTCTGGTTTGGACCATGAAAGACAATCATAGTTATAATTCAAGAATAACTTGGCTGATGAGGTCAATGTCAAAAGTGTGTGAATGATTTCTAGTCCAATATCTTGAAAGAGGAAGATAAGAAGGTTTGCTAAACAAGGTACAAGGTATCACTCTACAAGGTCTGAATACCTGTTGGGTAACACTTGTGACCAAGTTGATGTGCAATAGATTGTTGATGAAAAAGTGTAGGAAAAATGAGATCACACAAGATACTAAGACGAGAGAGGTTGGGTGAGCCAAGTTGTGTAGTTAAGAGCTAGCAATTTTTGTGAAAGGACCACAAAAGGATACCTGAGATAGTTTGCCACTTGTTTTCGTTTGTATCAAATATCAAGTTTGGACGATGTGTTACATCTGTCAAAAGTGTTATTGTTGCAAAGTTCAAGTGTCAAGTGTTTCAAGAACATCAAGCACAAAGAGGAGATAATCAAGCACTTTCTACCCCTAAAGTAAAATTGTCTCAGCATTAAAATCTTTTCCCACGCTTGATATTACTTCTCCTTAAACAAAGTGATATTGGATTTTTCTAGGACTATGCACATTGTGATTTTTGAAAAGAGACTCAATGCTCAAATCACATAAGCTCTATTATGCCACATTCATGATTTAGAACATCCTTGGAAATACATATGGTGAGTTTAAAATCTTCATGTGATCAGAGTAAATCCACTTGGATCGATCCTTGCACAAATATTATGATACTTTCAGAGGTGAATCAGGTAGCCTCCATCTAAAGGTGTCTAGTAAGGACATACGTTCATTGTTAGAATAACTAAGGGGGGGGCATGAATTAGTTGGTTCCTAATTATCCTACAGTCCCAAATTATTCTATATGTATAAACAATAATTTCAAACATGTGTTTTCTTTCAACTTACTTTGGATCATCATGCCAGCTCTTTTATCTCCAATAATATGATTATGTGGATGATGTCTTCTTACATATTTTTCAAGTATAGGTTAAATTATTTTTTCATCATTGTGTTATCCAGTAGGTACATTTTTTCTAGATCATGATCTTTAGTTGCAACATTTTCCTGATTCTCAGTTTGATTTAACTGCTTGGACAATATTGTGTTGTGTAGGTGATCCCTAGATCGATTATCACTGTGCTCGGTATGTACACTGTGTTTTACTCGGTGTCCATTGTCTCTTGGTGTATACAAAACTCTTCATTTACTGGCCACATAAACTTTGTTTGTTTCAGATATTCAATCCATAATAGATGTTTGTTACCATAATGATACTCAAATAAGTTGACATCAATGACAATACATTAACTGATAAAGTTTATCATCATATCTGTAACTCGGTTGACTATCAACAAAATGACTTAAAACATACAATCAGTTGTAGTTCATCAATCTCTCCCTTTGGGATTAATAGAAACACAATATGAAATATGCAATATGAAAATGCCATAGAATACCAAAATTTTGTTCTACAACTATAAAATGATCTAGCTCTCCCTAGCTTGAATATAGAAAATGTGTCAGCATTAAAAAACTCACCATGCAGAGTCTCCCTATAATTTTGACTCTCCTATTCTTGAATCTCTTTGTAGATAGATATGCCATTTCTCCCTTATCATTCTCTATAGAATCTTCTTTCCCTTTAATGGATAGATATTTTTATTGAATCTCTCTCCCTTTAATAACAATGCTAAAAAGAAAATATACAACTTTTCAGTAGCAAAAAATATCTCTAGTTTTCGGTTTAATTTAACTACTTGGTCAATACTATGTTGTGTTGGTAATCCCTTGCCCGGTTATCACTATGCTCGGTATACACTATGTTTTACTTGGTTTTCACTATCTCTCGGTGTATACAAAACTCTTCATTTACCGAACACATAAACTTTGTTTGTTCTAGATATTAAATCCATAATAGATGTTTGTTACCATAATGATACTCAAATAAGTTGACATCAATGAAAATACATTAACTGATAATGTTTATCATCATATCTGTAACTCAGTTGACTATCAAAAAAATAACTTCAAACATACAATCAGTTGTAGTTCATCAGTTCATGACTATCCCTTCTAGTTTCGTAAGCAAAATTAAGGTGTATAGCCCTACAAGCACCCAAAATGCATAGTCTTGCAAGGAATATTTGAGACCTCTCAACCCTAAACAAGTTGAATGTAGTCCTATTGTATTCTTGTAAACAAGATTGAGACCAAAATGACCCTACAAGTGCCTAGTCAAATGTAGTCTTTATTAGCAATATTGAGGCAACAAGGCCCTACACATGAAGAAGCATTAGTAATAGAAAATAGCCATGTATTCCCTCTCTTTGGATTGAAGGAAGAATTTGATTATAGTGGGGTGGAGTAGATAGGTTCACTTGTTCCCCACTTGGTTTGTTCCCAAAATATTTCTCTCTTGGCAGGCTCTCTAAAGGTGAATGCAAGAAAAGTAAATGGATAGCTAGTGAAGGTCAAGATTTTTGATTTTCCCAAAAGGAAAAGAGCATACTCTCCTACTTCATAGTATCTCCCAAACACATCAAGAACGTGTTCATTTACCAAAAGAAAAGTGTTACTTTCTCAAGCTCAATCAAAGACATTTGGGTTTTTGATTCTCTCAAAGAGAGAGGAGCATAATCCCCTAATGTCTAACTTTGCACAAACCAACAACACCCTAGTTAAGATAAGTTCCTAAGAAATCATCTAAGAAAGCACACAATTTGTTTGGTTAATGAAGTCAAGGCAACCTACAAAAACAATATTAGTAGTTTCCTATTTTTTCTTCTCTCAAAAGCATCCTACAAGCATAAACAATTAGTAATTTTGCAAGAAATAAGTGTGCCAGTGAGGCTTTGACAAGTGAATCTTCCCAAAAATGTCCTGCAAAAACAAGATAAGCTGCAAAACTAGAGAGCAAAAAGATCACATAAATCATGCCAAAAGTTAGAAAATCAATATTAGCTCGCTATGACCCTAAAAAATTCTCAATGTTTCTGAGATGAAATAACACAGAGAATAGACTGGAGTCAAAATCCGTACGACAATTTATATGCTCCTAGATGACAAAACATATAGTGATAACATCTCGTGCAACAAATACAATGTCCTGAAATGAAAAATCATCAGAAAGAAGAATCGCATGACAAATATATTTTTCCCAAATGACAAACTATAGACTCATGAATTTTTGTATGAGCTTTCAACAGACTTCATAAGACAGTGAGCGCAGTTTCATCAAAATGTGGGAAAAATATGAATAATGAGGCAAAAATTAGTTTCCTGCCTCACTGTGGGCACCAAATGTGTGTGGTGAAATGTGTGATTAGAATATGCAACAAACACTTCAATAAACCATTACATCAAAGGGGTTAGTATCAAAATGAAGATCAAACATAGCATTAAAACCCTTGAAACCAACTTATTGCTTCCTAGTTGAAGCGAGTGTGATTCTCATGAGTTGTCCATCAGATTGGACATGGAAAATCAGTGAATTGACTACTCCAAAATGGAAGATTAAATGTAAGATGAGGAAAGATGGATAGACTTGCATACTTTGCTCTTGAAATCTTGAAAATGGAAATACAATGAACTAGCAAACTAAATGCATAACAACTATAAGAAATAGAAGTAAGATGCAAGATTAAGCTATCAAATGAGAAGAACAATGCAACTTTATTAAGCTATGGAAGGAAACTAGAATTTCATTAAACTAATAAATGAAGCTAACAATGCAAGAATGCAAGTAAACTACTATACAAGTAAGAACTATGAGTGTACAAATAAGCTCTAGAATGAAAATAACATCATAAATCTACTCTGAATCTTCTTGTTATTGTGAGCAAGGGAGCAAGAGAGCTATCCCTTTTATAGGAGATTCCAAGAAATGAGTGGTTGAGATTAAGAGGCAAAAAGGGGATGATCAATGGTGGAGATGCCACTTCCCTCAATCCATGTGAGCTAAGTGTAATACATTTGATTGGTCAAGTTTGTGGAGGATGACACAAAATTGGTATTTTCCCATTTTATTTGTTATTTTGATTTTTGAGTGCACACCCATGTGTGAATGGGTTCACTTTTTGATTTAAAAGGGACTTAGGAATTTTTTTTTATTTATCACAATGTTTTATAAATTTTAAGATTTAGGCTTGGGTGATTGATTATTTGATTCAACAAGTCAAGATTAGAATTATGTAAGAAAATTTGATTAAGTGCTCCATAATTAGAGTCTAGCAATAATGTCTTGGATTTTAGAATTTATTAAGACCAAATAATCAGAAATAGGGGCTATATGTTTGCTAGACCAATTTTAGGTGATTACAACAAGAAGTGAGATTTAAAATTTAGAGTATTACCAATGTTTGACCTAGGTGTATGAGGACCAATCTTTTTTGGACTTAATGGGAAGTAGTACTGAGAGGGGAGCGGTGAATCGGTACCTTTAGAACTTTTAACACTTTATTCAATTTATCATTAATGATCATTCAATTCTAATTTACCTACCAATACTGTTATTCTTTCTTATGCATCTATTGTTTGTTCACAATCTTTACAATCATCCATAGAAACATTCATGAAATTGACAAACACATAACACAAGATATGGTATCATAGAAAAATCCTGTTAGGAAGTAAAAACAATGGTGGGGATGGCACCCACAAAACTTCACTATCTGCAAAATGAAAGGGAGCTGGTTAAAGCTTACAATTTGATCACTTCTGATGATCTACCCTGTTAAGAGTATTAAGGTGGAGACCTGTTAAGATCTACCCTATTAAGAGCTTTAGCAACACTGATTTAAGTGTGCACTCAGTAATGAGATTTACAATAGGACGGTTAAGCCCACCTTTCTTGAAAGGATTTCATTAGTGTACTAAACTTGTTAGAATGAGTACAAATGTTGACCTAACTATATGCAATCTACTATTGCTGATTAATAGATCCATTAAAGTATTTACAATAATAATATCACCTTGAGTGATTGATGAATACCTTTTATCTATCTGTCGGTAGTCTCTATTCTATTCTTGAAAACTGATTTGACTCTGTTTGTGTTCTTCTGCATGAATTCTCTGTCTAGTCTTTAGTTTCTCTTTGTGGCTACTTTCTTCATTGAACAACCTTTCTTTTTCAATGGATTGAGCACCTATTTATACAAGTATTGACCTATCTTGGAATTCATGATTTACAATGTTAACTCTCAGATCCAAGGTTTACAACTTGACCTTGATCTTTAGTTTGCATGTTTTAAAACAATAAAACTATTTAAAACAAATAAATATTATATTGCTTCCTCAGCACATAATGGATTTAAAAGCAAATCAAGAAGTTATAAATACAACTTCAGTGATTTATCTGACGTGGAAAGTCAGATCCACTTTTTGCGGGATGTAACTGACTGTCGATTCTTGGTTGTCAGTTTGAACTTGCAGTCTTTCAACGTTCCTTGACTGAACTAGTCATTGGGTTCCTTGTATCTTTCAAGTTTCTCTCTTTTCAGTACTATCGGGTAGCACTATTATTACTCATCAAGTATCATTTACCTTTTTGTCATCGGGTAACACTTAACAGTGTTTGTCGGGTAACATTGGCATCAGATAGTGTTGTGCCCTGTCTGTCTATGTAGAGTAAATTCATGGTGTAGATCATTTTTTTCTCTAAGTATACTAATAGAAAAATATAATGCCTTCAATCTCCCCCTTTGACATTAGCATCAAAAACTAATATGTGCATAATACTGAAATTATTACACCATGTTTATATCCTTGTCATAATATGACTCCCCCTTACTATGTGCATTGGTATAGTGTATGTATATGTACATGTATACTATCTATTCTCTGAGTGTACATTATTTCCCCTTTCTTCCACTATACATATGATTTCCTCCTTTAACTGAGGTGATGTACATATCAAATTCCCCCTTTCTTTGATACTGATGACAAAAATGTACAACTTACAATATGCCAAAATTGTGACAAAAAATGTGTAACTTACAATGTGTCAAAGACATTAGAATGGGTAACTTTGATATCTTCCATTAGTTTCTCCCAATGTTTTCTCAACTGTTCTAGGGCCATGTGTTGCAGCTCTAGTCTAGCATGTATATCATAAATTTTGTCTAGTACAGACATTTTAGGGGTGGCAATTAGAGTACTTTACTGTGTCATATTTTGTTGCAGGAGTGTAAGTGTCGGTAAGAGCTTAACTTGTAGCTCATTGACCTCATCTCTGTATTTCATCTCCACAAACTGAATGTCATGTCTTTGTTTCCTAGCCTGTATGATCTATTGATTGTGCAATTTAAGTGCTTCTTCGGTGGTGGCTAGATTTTGTGCACTGGACTGAAGATCAACATCTATCTTTTCTATCTTGTTGGTATATTCCTTAGTGAGTTGATCTAAAGTGCACAATTTCTTGATTAAGGTAACAACTTCTGATAAAATTGGGTCAGTTGTACTTATCAATTCACATAGCTTGACCTTTTTCAATGCAACTTCTTGGATTATCTTCTCTACAAGCTTGAATTCATACTTTTGTTCAAGTCTCTCTTCCATTGTCTTTTCAACATTGGTATTTTGAGATGTTATTGCATCTATGAGTGTGACCAGTTGATCAATGATTGGAGTTTCTTGATCAATATTTATGTCTGGTACAATTTCTTGAAGTATATTTCTTGCTACTTCCAGTACCTTGGCCTCTTTTTCTGCTCTTTTTAGCTTATCTTGAATGGCCTTTCTCTCACATAGCTTTGCATATTTTGTCAATGTTGTTGGATCCAATGTTCTTGGATCACAGACTGGAATCTTAATGATTTCATCCAGAGTTACTGGATTTTTATTCTTTCCTTTCTTCTTCTTTGAGATTTGAGGGGATGCAAATGTATGAACTACGATAGCTAGTTCATGTGTTTGCTCTGAATTTCTTGGGGAAGGTTTTGTCGATGATGCATCTTATTTTTTCTGCTCTGTGGGAACTTGTCGGTTATGTGAAGATGTCTCTTCATTAACCTTGGGTGTTTCTGCAGAATGTGCTCTAGTTTTCTTTTCAATCTCATCCTTCTTCCCTTCTTCACCTTTCTCTGAAGGCTTGTCTCCTATTCCCTTTTCAGTGTTTTTTTTTTAATTCTAATCAGTAGATGCATTCTTCTGATCATCAGTTGTAGCTTTCTCTGTAGTAGTATCTATTGTCTCTTTGGCTTCTTCATCACCCTTGTATTTGGGTGTGCTTGTCTCTTTCTCATTTGATCCCTCATTGCCCTCTAGTATGTTTATTGTCTTCATTAGGATAGACATGTTACTTTGAGTTGCTGCTTGGTCTTTGTTAGTATTGATGTCCTGCTCGTCAGTTAGTGCCTTATTAGTATTGATGTCCTGCTCATCAGTTAGTGCCTTGTTAGTAGTGCCATCTTCAACCTTTTGTATATTTTGTGTAGGGTCTTGCACAAGTGGGTGCAAGATTTATTTGTCCTACATTTGTTCATCAACAATGTCAACTATCTTATCATCTGATGTCTTCAGTACTTGATGGCTTTGTTGATCCTTAAGTGTGATAAATATCACATCATCTTTCTTCTTTGGATCATTTTCAGAATCATAATGAGTGATATCTTGGATATTATCATCCAGGCCTGTATCTAAGTTAATAGGCTCATCATCACTTTCTTGATTGTCTAGAGAAATATGCTAAGGACTTGCATTATCTGTCTCCTCCTCTCTGTGAGGTGTGTTTATGACAAGTAATTTCTTCTCAACACTTGTTGACTCTGCCGGTAGATCCAGGAGATGTCTCCATTTGGTCTTTGTCATTGAATCCAGTTATATAAACTTGCTCTCTAGTACTTTGTAAGCCCTTATTTTGGCTACAAATTTACTTGAGTGTTTCTTTAGTACTTCTTGTATTTCTTCAAACTTGGATTCAAGAGGCATCAGTCTTACAAGAACTCTT
>MU226935.1:720364-750554 GCA_018584345.1 Thuja plicata
AACAGATCATTCCATCTTTGCATTACATTTACTTCTCCAAAGTAGTCTCTAATTAAATCTTGAAACCATGCATTAATTATGGTTACCCATACATTAAATGACATGGATCAATCTTTAATTAACATTAGATATCCCAATAAAATTAACTAAGTCAGCCAGAGATCTCAAATATCATCATTAATCCAATTACTGTAAGTCAACCAACATCACTGTTTCCACTCAGCAATTTCAATGGTGCTCGGCATTGAACAACTTTGCTCGGCACAAGCAACTTTGCTCGGCACAGAACAACTAGAAAAACTATCTTTGAAAGATAAACAACTAATTACTTTGCCAGAGTGCCAACTGATCAAGTACCATTTTATATGCATTAACTCAACCATTCACTTGGTCTTCTTGTTAAATATTCTTCATCAACAATAGATATGGTACTCAAACAGATAACAATAGTCTCACCAGTTAAGGTTTGACAGCAATGAAAAAATAACAATTGCTTGCATTGTCACTTTCCAATAGTAATTGCTTCTCAACACAAATGAGAGTTTATTTACCTGACAGGGAAACATCATCTACTGTATCATATTGTCTATCCTCAACCTCAATAGGATGAACACCCTCTAAATCCTCTGGAGTTGAAATATGAAGTTTAATTACATTTTTAATAATACACCAATTTCAATTAAATTTGTTTTCAGTTGAACAATGGTCCTCTTTACCTAATGGAGGCACATCACGTTCCTGATGCTGCGTACCCAGATCATGCTCCACTTGGTCACCACGGTCTACATACTCTGAAATATAAACAAAAAAGGTTATAATAATTTCAATTTAAGATGTTTAATTGTATCAATAATTACATTTAAAAAATGGAATAATAAATGAATACCTTCACCACAAGGATGCACAACAAGACCTTCAGCTTGTGAAGGTTGTGTTCCTGGATTAGCAGGCTGCATTGCAATGTCATGCACATTGTTACCATTGCTTATTTAAAAAATAAAAATGTTCATTTTATGTTGGAAATTAACATCAAATTAAAAGATTATTTCTCAAGTATTAAATTTGAAATAATTTTGATTTGGCATATACACATGTGTGACCGATGCACTAGAATCTCGTGTGTGGCTACTCAAATCTCGTAGGCATTCAACCATGACTACAAAGCCATGCTGGAAGGCAATTCTTTTGTCATCTTTCATCGACACCATATTTAATTCAGATCCCTACTTTTTTACTTAATATCATTAATTTTTCTTGTATTGTTATATCAAACAAAATTGTTTGAAATTTATAAATATTTCAATTTATGATGCAGTCAAGCTCAAAGGATCCAATAAAGGACTGCCCAAACTTGCAGCCAACAACAAGAACAACACAACAAAAAAAACACAATACAAGATATATCAAAATCAACTTTATATTATCTCAGAATTCTCATTACATGAAACATGTTGGGTTGTAAGGCCTTCCCGGTTAGGGCCAATTACATCAACATATTCAAGAAGATCTCATAGGATCCAACCTTATCAATCTACCCTATAGCTAAGTGGAAGAAACTAGATATGAACTTATTCTCACAAGCCACCAAGCAATCTACAATCTCTGTCTAACCACTTACAACTATCTTCCTCAACTTACAATCTTTCAACTTATTAGTTTACTCTACTATCCTCCATCTATCTTCTCATTAATCCCCTAAACATCAACCTAGACTCTCTTTTATACACACTTGCCACAAGTCAATATTACAAAATAAATAAATCAAAACACAAGTCGGCACCAAGAACACAACACCCAATGTGTTCTTCACCAATCATCTTGCAACGGTGATAAAATCTACCAGATTTAGGTCCACACAATCTCCAAAGAGAGATTCCACATAAATACCGCAACCCAAATTAAATGCACAAGTCAGCCAGCAATTTAGCCAATAGATCCAAGTAACAAAACCCATTTGGTGAAATAGACCACCAATAAATAGACACCCACTCAGTGAAACTACCGAGCAACAACAATAGACACCGAGTCACTGCCAATAGCTGAGTCCCATAGGTGAAGAAAAACCAACACAAGAACACCACTTGGTAACTGAGACTGAGCAACCATTCACTGAGACAAAGAAACCAGTAACTAATTCAACATGTAACCAAGCACTCGAATAAGGAAATCCAAGGAATTTACCGACCAGATTACTGAGCTCCCAGGAAATAAAACAAAATCAAAACAAAACATGTTTTTGGTGACACAAGAATTCCAACTACCCCAAGATGCTCCTGTATCAGACACCTTAGGTGCGAAAAGGTGTTCTTAGAAGCTGGATGAACATCTATTGGGATTCATCACATAGATCCCAAACTGGTTCTTGATATACATCTCTTCCAAGTCCTCAACCAACACACTCTTGCCTTAACTCCACTTCTATAAACTCCATCCTGCAAAAGAAAAATGATTGCCTTGCCTCCTCACATCTCTCCTTAGGTCACTACAGGTTTGTTTTCCACTTTGATCCCTAATCTTCTGGACTTCCTTCAGCTCAACCCTTCCACTAATGCTCAAATTTCTCTTACCGAGCTCTTCATCATTCAAATAAATCTAAATAGACTATTGTCCATCCTTCAGTATAGTAAATGATTTTCTTTTACAGTCATGAATAGCCTCTCTATCATACTGCCAAGGTCTATCGAGTAAAACATGACAAGAACTCATCTCCACAATGTCACATTATACTTCTCTATAAGTACCAATGTAAAAACTCACCATGCACTTCTCCTTAACCTTTACTACATAACCAAATTGTAACCAACTTATTCTATAAGGACAATGATGCCTCAACCTTTTCAAACCAAGTTTCTAAACTATCTCCTTAGCAACTATGTTTTCAGTACTCCCTCCATCAAAGATCACTTTACAACATTTACCACCATATTTGCACACAGTACTAAACAAATTCTTCCTCTGAAAAGAATCAACTTGCTTCAAGGGTAGCAAAGTTCTCCTAATCAAGAGATTCACACTCTCTACCTCAGGTTCATTATTCGTAACTTCATTCACCACAACATTTCAGTGACTACCGACCTTCTTATCTACATGGGGACATTCAAATAACTGATGTCCTTCTTCACCATAGTTGTAACAAGTACCTCTGAATACACCTCTACCTGTATTTCTCCTTGGTTCAATAGGTTTTGGTTCATCCTCAACTCTCGGTTTATCCTTTACCGATTGTTATTGCTTCTATTGTTAGAATAACTAAGAGGGGGGGTGAATCAATGGCCTTAAAAATATTCCAATAAATCAACCCAAAAACTTAGTACCACAATATTAAGCCTCTATTTATCTTCATTCCTACAAGATGAATGCCTTCAAACAATCATAACAAATAACTACTGCTCGAAGTTCACTGTTAAACCTTATTCTTACTATTTACCGATTAACAGTCTTTCATTTATCAAAAAATAGTAAATTGCTTAGTGTATACAGATCAATCCAGAATTAGTTATGTGTAATGCAAAAAACTAAAGTAATGACTCATAAACACATTGACACATGGATTTTTAATGTGGAAACCTTGTTAAGGGAAAAACCACTTGGGACCGGTAACCCAAAATTTTCACTCTTTTTAAGTGAGCTCAGTGAAGAGCCAACCTTGTTAGAGGATTTAAATAGAATAGTTTGTCACTTGATATCGGGCATACTATGCTACCTTCTATGACCAAACCCTAGTTTTTCAAATGGTATCTGACATCTCATTCTATCTTCATGATCAAACATTTTGATACTCCTTGGGATGTATCTCAATATAGAAAGGATTGTTAAGTCCTGCTCGGTTAAGAGACTTTTTGAATCAATGGTTAAACTGAAACAATAAATGATCTGTTCACACATACAACTTAGACTTGCATATTTTCAGATCTATTGTAAGCTCATAATACCTTTCTAATCAATGTATCTTTTCAATATCTTTGCTCCACTTCTTTCTGCTCAGGGATGATGTGCTTCTCTATTTCTCAGTGTCCACAGAAATATTTATCTCTTTCCTTAGCTTGATTGATCAGGACTGTATGAAGTTGTTCTTCACTAGTTTCTCACCAACATCCTTTTTCTCTATTCACTCCCCTAATTCATAATAAATTCAATTGTCTCTTTATAGACATGATATCACCGTTTCTCACTTCTTTATTTTCTTTTCCTTGGCGTAATCCGCAATTCTAGCCAACCTTGCTTTAAAGCTTTACTTCATTTTTATCTCGTAGAAGTATACATTGAACAACCAAAAGGGTTTGTTGATCCTAACAAGAGGAACATGGTTTGTAGACTACAAAAATCCTTCTATGGATTGAAACAAGCACCGAGAGAACAGTATGAAAGAATTCACTCCTATCTCATTATTATTGGATTTTTAAGAACAAGTGATAATAGTAATATGTATTTAAAAGAAGATATTGATGATAACATTCTGATTGCTGAGATATTTGTTGATGATATCATATTTGGAGGTAATGATATGTTATGCAAATCATTTTCTGATGAAATGAACAAAGAATTTGAGATTTCAATGTTTGGAGAGATCAAAATTTTTATTGGTCTACAGATTCTACAACAGGATGCAGACATCTACATCACACAATCCAAATACATCAAGGAAGTTCTGAAGATATTCAAAATGGAGGACTCTAAACCAGTTGGAACACCTATGGAAACTGGATGCAAACTGACAAAGGAAGACAAGTCAACCGAGGTAAATCAGACCTTATATAGATCTATGATTGGAAAACTCACGTATTTTGTACATACTAGACCAGATATAGCACATGTAGTTGGTATAATTGCAAGATTATCTGCTAATCCCAATGAATCACACATGATTGTTGTCAAAGGAATGATGAGATATCTAAAGAATATCAAAGACTATGGTTTGTGGTATAATAAAGAAGGCAAATTTGAGCTTAAGGTTTATATAGATGTTGATTGGGCTGGAAACATAGATGATAGAAAGAGCACAATAGGAGGAGCATTCTTTATGGGTGACAGACTTGTCACATGGATAAGTAAAAATAAGGATGCATATCTCAATCAAATGGTGAAGCATAATATGTGGTTGTTAGTGCAAATTTCTCTAACATCGCATGGATCAAACAATTGCTGAAAGGTATGAATATGGAAATCCTTGATCCAGTAATTATCTATTATGATAATACAAGTGCTATCAACATCTCAAAGAACCCTGTGATGCATGCTAAGACAAAGCACATTGCTATTAAGTATCATTACTTAAGGAAACAAGTACAAAAGAAAGAGGTGTTACTAGAATATGTACAATCCAAAGAATAATTAGCAGACATATTCACAAAGCCATTGCCAAAAGATACATTTGAGTATCTGAGGAAGAGACTAGGGGTTTGACCCTTGTCTACTAGTCACTAAGCTTACTAGAAGGTTGCATCAGCCTACACATTATCAGAAGATCATTCATGTTGATGCAAGCTAAGATATCGACTGCAATGATACATCAGTACAAAAAGGTACTTATCAAAACCCAACACCAAATAAATTGTTGGCTACTAAAGAGTTGCATTGTTGATGGACAGAATGGAGAGGAATAGATTCAATGATATATTTTTGTTCGGAATTGTTGTCAAAGGGAGAGATCTACTCAATGAATATATCCTTATGAATTATCTATCTTAATCATCCAAAGGTAGAGAAGAGAAATATCCACCAGGGAGAGGAACAATCAATGTGAGAGAAAGATTCAAAGAAATAACCTGTTGGTAAACAGATTGTTCTTCTTTGATATAACTCTAAAATACCCAAATGTTGAAGAAGAAATTGAATACAACATTGGGGAAATTGTAATTGTAAACTAATTTCCCTCTAAATTTAAAGGTACAACTCCCTTATATGAAAGATTTTCAGTGAATTTTGATCTTTCCTAATCTAACAGGGGTATGTTCTTGACCCGAGAAAAGAAGAGGTAAACCAAGATAAACCTACACAATAAATAGCTCAGGAAGGATAAATTCAACTCTAAACCTAGATGATTCTGAGATTTCATCAATCAAATTAACTCCCAAAACTGGTAATGCATGAACAACTACTGAAAATGCAGATGCAAGACTAAAGGTTAATGATGAAATGACAATTAATTGATCTATATCACAGAAATGTTTCTCAAACTTAGGATAACAATAGATTTTCCCCCTAATTAACTGTATCAAATCATAATACAGAACTTTGGTTTGAATACGGATTGTAAATCTAAATTCAAAGAAACATTCAAATTCAATAGAAAGATAAATGCAATGCAATGGAATAGTTAAAGCAATGGTATTGAGATACACACAATTGACTCTGCAAAAATGCTATCCTTCACACCAAAATTTAGCTGACCTTTGTATTAAATTTCAGTATAGTACATATAGAGTTTGAGTCTTGACCATTACAATAAGAGTAACCGAAATGGTTCAACTTCTTTTAAGAAGGAATGATAAACAAAGGTTTATACGTTACAATATCATCAAAATTTGGCACAAAGGGGGAATCTATCTAAGTTTTAGTTTCATTCCCTTTTCCAAATCTATCCCTATAGGCGGTGACAGTTGTAATAACTTGGATGAGCTCTTCGTGCCTATTGACATGGACATTGGTATATTGGATGAGCCACCTGGAATGCTCCTTGGCCAGGCTCTTAATTACATCTATTTGATCTTTCAACTCCTCCATGGCTTTATAGATACATCCACTCAACTACTGGATCTTTGGCACCTTGTCCAAATGAGTGGAAGACTACTTTGACAGCTTATGCACATAAACAGAAAATGATTTTTTCATATTATCCAATCTGATCATTTCTTTTCCTTGTCCACTCGTCTGTGATTCTGTATGCAGACCTTGAAGAATCTTAAAGTCTTTACTCTGTTCCTCCTTGATCTTAACATCTATGTGTTGCAACCCTGTCTCAGCCTGAATGACCATCTCAATTTCAAACTCTAGACTTTGAAGCCACTTGATTAGAGTTTCATCTCCTTTCTACAGAATCTTGGCTTTCAATGCCTCTTTGGTCTTCATCTTTACTACCAAATGAAGTGTCACTATGCATTCTTAACACTTCGCTCTCTCAGATGTGAGAGTTTGCGAATTCTTCTCAATATTGTTCCTTTCTATTTCTAGTCTTAAGAGAGAATTACACAAATGCTCAACAACTACCAATCCTTCAGATTCAAGTCTCTCGACCCATCCCTTTCTGATTTGTGCAAAGTGCCTATCTTCTTGCAATTTGGTTATTACGGCTTGATTCTCTGCGGCGCTAGGTTGAAAGTGGTCTTAGTACAAGGAATACTAGCAACTAGAGTGACCAACTGCCAGATGAAATTAGTCAGTTCACTAACTTTGGCCTTAAGCTATACCTTAGCCGTTTTAAGTTCTTCCAGCTCTTCTTCAATTACTACATTAGTGGATTTCCACCAATCCACTTTGGTATCATGTCAAGCTAAGCCCATGTCAAATGAGTGTAGTATGAAATTTGAAGGGGTTAAATCTTCAAACCTGCCCTCCTTCATGGGTTTCACCACCTCCATCATGAAGTGCCCAATTTTTGGATCCCGTCCCAATGTGGACAACATCTTTACTTTCTTAGCTTTTTTTGCAACGGTGCCGAGTTGCAAGCCTTGAGCTAAAGTATCTTTGTTGGGAGCTCCTTCTTCTACCCTCTTTCTTTTGTATTCCAGAGTGTTCTCTATGCATGACTCGGCACTGGTGACCTTGGTGGCAAAGACCAACTCCTCTATAAATAGTTTCCTAATAACTGGAGGAGTAGACTTTGGTCTTGAAGCAAATGGATTTACGAAGGTAGGGGAAGAGGACACCAATATGATGACTTGAGTAGCCTTTTGTTTCTTCTCAACCCTCTCGTCTGATTCAATGGCTGAGGTATTGGAGGTATCCTCACCCACCTCTACTACAACAAGGGACCCTCACCTTGGAGTATCTTGGGTCGAAGTGTCGGCTAGTGTATCTACAATGAATGCCTTAGTTGATTGCTCAGTTCTAGCACCTTTGGTGGGTTCTTCTGCCAACCCAATATGTGGAAGTAGGCCTTCTCAACATGTCTTCTTTGGTTGAACTTCTTTTTCAGGAGGTTCCTCATCTCCCCCCACTGGCTGGGTTGATCCTTTAGCAACGGTTGGAATTGTTGTCGATGAAGTTCCTGCAGTGCTAGAAGTATCCTTTGTCGGGGTTCAGTGAGCAGGAGGCTTCCTTTCTGACCTTTTCCTTCGGCCTGGGGTCCATTCAACCCATTGCTCCATCCTTTTGTAAATGCCATTCATTAGAGTCTGCAAGTCACTGATGGCTTGATCTAGCATGGGCTCAGAACTGATAGGAGTGAGCTTTATCTTCTCCAGATATGTATTTTCATACATGTGGTTGCTATCATCTTCTATCCCTTCCACTGCTATGTTAACTTTTAAGTTTTTTGATTTGTTCAATAGTTAACCTGGCATAGAATCTCTCTCTATTCTCCAAATCATCTCTGTAATTGGCCTAGTAGTCTTCAATATCATCTACATGATGGTTAACTCAGCTCATTTGCAGGTAGTCACGGGCATAATTAACAAGATCATATTGTGGCCTCAGAACATCATAGGTTTCTAATGAAAACCTCTTTGAGAATGTTTTTAGAACATTCTTTGCCTCAGACTGGGATGCACAACTGTAAGCTCTGTTAGTCATGGGGAAGTCATAGCCCTTCTTCCTAGCATTAGTGCAGATCAAATTCACTTGGAGCACTTGTCTCATCACCTCCACCAGTATGATCATATCAGTAGGATATCTGGGAAGCTTCAAAGGGAAGTCATCAAATCCTGAAAGATGAATGTATGAGAAATCTCCAAATTGAATGAAATAACATCCAAACTGGCTGATAAAATCCATGGCCTTAGGAGAGAATCTCCTTTCTGGGAAACCTTGTAGCTCTTTGCATAGTCTCATTTTAAACACATCATTAACTCAGAGATACTCAGCATAATTGTTGTGCAATTGCAAAGAGGGGAAAATTCATAGCTCTTAACATCTTCAGGAAATTCCTCTAATCTAGGGAGTCCTAGCCAAATTTGGATCATGGCCAATATATTCATTAAAAATGAAGACATATAGAATTCATTTTGATGTTTAGCTCTATCTAGGGCATTGGCCAGATTTTCACATACCATAAATGCCCAATCAATAAAATGGTGTTGAGAACAGATCCCCTGTACCAAGAAGAAATGATGATCTATGAAATTGAGCACCTCACTCTCACCTCTAATCCTGTGGAGTAGCACCAGGATGTCTATGATTTATGGCTTCAGGTTAGTGCCATATAGTGTTTTTGACAGCTTCCCTTTGGCGCTTCTAGGCTCTTGAAACCATGCCTGACTGTATGTCATTTCTGAATACTCAGCTTTATCTAGGATGTGAAGTGAATTCTGAACCAATTCTCTATCAATAGAGAGTAGCATCATGTCATTAGGAAAGAGTATTTTTTTGGTGTCTAGGTTGTATCAAGCTATGCATTCTCAAATCAGTTTAGGGGCTTAGATAGCTATGAGAAAACCAGCGGCCTCAACTAACCCACTTTCCTTCAAGTTCTCAGTGATAGGGTGTATTTGATCAGCTTTCAATCTGTTCTGAAAGTTCTGCATATCAAAGACCTTCAAAGAGGTGTCTATGATCTTATGCCAGTCAGAGGTGATACCATTCATTCCGTCGAATCCCATAAATCTAGAAGTCATGCTTTGAATGATTTGTTTTGGGAATTAGGAATATCTCTCAGGAATGCAGGGTCAAAGAATAATCAATATTAGAGGCTTAAAATTCAAACAATTTGTTAAACAAATGGTAGCTCCTATTTGCAACCTTCAACTAATTTTATAACTTTAATTCTTACTATTTAAACACCGACTTCCCGTGCTACACAAATGAAAACACCCAAGCATTAATGAAAAAGTTTGTTATGAAGTAAAATGAATTTATTTGAATTAATTACTTTGCTCCTACGAACCGTTAAGAAACATCTTTTCACTTTAGTAACCATAACAGTAACTTTCTTGAAGTAGCGGAAAATTACTTTTCTACTCCCCCTTTGGGCGGAGAAATGCGTTTGGAGTGCTCTCTATTCGAAAATCTGCTGAAGGAAAATTTATGCCTATTGAGATGCTAAAATGAGATGTGTTGATTTCATCAACTTTCTTCAGGCCTTGGGTCACTCATGAAATCGATTCCTCTTCAAAAATCCTCCATTTTAATGGTTTGGCAGAAAACGTACCCCGCAATTCTAAACCCGCCTGTTGGAGTAGTGGAGAAGTCATTTCCTGCTTTTCTATCGGCAAGCTTATATCTTAGATTTCTCTCCATTTAATCATTCCTCTCAGCCTGCAGAGATGTATTTCAAATGCAGTAATCTTTCTAAACCCAAATCATCCACTTTAAAATGGTACTGACTGTTGAGACATCATGGAATAGTCATCTGCAGAAAATGCCCTCTACTAGTATTTTTCGCCAGTGGAGAAGCCCAAAACTGATTTTTCGCTATTGAAGCAATATGAAGTATTCAAGCTACAGATTCCAAAATCATAAAGGATAAATGTTAGAAATCTCTGAACTATGACCTTTATCAGATTGGGATCTTAGACCTACCTAATCAAACATGACTTCAGATACAAATTCCCCTGGCTTGCAAAGGAGAATGAATTGAGGAAATCTGATAAAGGCCTCCTAGCCTAAGGGGAACTCTAGACTTAGACTCCAGAAATTCACAACACTTTGAAGACCACAACTACATACTAAATATCCACTTTTTTCTAAAGATATGCAAACCAAAAGTGGGGCAATAGCTGGCTCTGTCTGCGGACTTGGACATTCACATTTCCAAGCAAGGAACTCAAATATCTGGTTTCGCAAAGCTCAATTAAAGGTGGCTCACAAAAAACTAAAGCAAGACACGGAAAGGAAAGCAGAAGGGAAGCCAAACTAGGAAAACAAAAACATGAACTAAACCTAACTATGGTACAATATAGACAACAAAGGTATTATCGAGGGTTTTTCTGGGCTGATTAATAACATGTTTAATGACCAGATTATTCTGAAAAACCAAGTTGATAAAATACAGGCGGATATTAAAACTCTCAGCAGAATGGGGATTGGGGAAAAACCTATGGCAGAGTTTCTAAAGGAAATGAAAGAAGTTGTTGGTAACTATGAAGCTCAGGCTAAGTATGTTAACAAGGTGGGAACTATGGAGAAACAAATTAAAGACATTAAAGACAGAGTGGAAAAGGATAATAGTGAGGAACAACTTAAGATTCTGAAGAATAAAGTGAAAAGACTGGAGGCATCGGTTAAAAAAATAGGGGAACAATGCCTCATTAGCCTCAAAGCGTATTGTGGTCATGCGCAAATTTTAATGGATAAATTGGACAGGATTAACAAGGATAAAGATAGCAGTATAATGGAGACTATGGGCCTGGGATCGCGCACTAGAGCCAGTGCCAAGAAAAAGATTCCTAAGGAGGATAAAGAAATGGAGGAGCTCAAGACCTCGGTCAACAATATGCAGATCATGGTCCTCGAAGCTGAGGAGATGGTGAAGGAGATGTAGCTATTTCTTTTGTTGTCCTGGTTGGGTTTTTTGTTGTCCTTGCTGTCTTCTATTGTTTCTTTGGGACTTTTTTTGTTTGGGATGTTCCTTTATTGTTCCTTTCTTTTATGGTGCTCAGGCATAGTTTTTTCTGCTTTACTTTGTTTATCTCTCTTTATACTCTAGGTTGCAGGTCCTTGTAAAACCTGTTGAACTCTTTGTTTTTTGTAAAGGTTTCGGGTCCTTGTAAAACCTATTTTTACTTAATCAGAACTATGGTACAATATAGGGGTTACCTATTTTAAATTCAGATCTGATAAAGCTTCAAATCCTTACCATTATACATCAGGGGTAGTATGTCACCATCTAGATATGTCAGTTTAAAAGAATTATTCCCAAACGCCTGATGGATCTTGAAAGGTCCTTTCCACAATGTTTCAAATTTTCCATGCATGTCTTTGGGTGCCTTGCAATTTTCCCATAACAACACCATGTCTCCCTCCATAAATTTCTGGTGTCTACTCTTTTTGTCAAACAAGTTCTTCACATGCATTTGGTGTCGTGTGATGTGATCAGCCATTTTCTCCCTTCTTCTAGTTTGTTCAGCTACAGAATATTTTTTTCTAAACCATCTTTGTACATGCCATCCTCTTTTGTTGTTCTCAGTTTGCAAGTTGCTAAATCCAATGGCAATGGAATATTGGCTTCTACCCCGTAAACAAGTTCAAAGGGAGATACACCAATGTCTATTTTGGGAGTCACTCTATCCACCCAAAGGGCTTCATAGATTTTTTTATGCCAGGTTCTTTGGTTATCTGCCACGAACGTTTTCATGATGTTTACCAAATTTTTATTGCTAGACTTAGCTTGACCATTCCCTTGAGGGAAATAATCAAATGAATGACTGATCATGATGCCATACTCAAAGAAAAATTCAGTAATTTCTTGAGAAGAGAAGTATGCAGCATTATCCATAACTAACTTCATAGGAACACCAAACCTTACCAGAATGTTTTCTTTGATAAACTCACATACTACCTCCGAAGTAGTTCTCTTGGTTGCTTTTTCCTCCACCCATTTCATGAAGTAGTCGATCATAGTGATTATGTAAGTATGGCCTATGCTAGATGTGGGATTTATAGGACCAATAAAATTGAGACCCCACTGCTTAAAAGGACCCTCAATTATCACTGGTCTCAAGGGTAGTGTTGCCAACTGAGGCTTTCCAATAAAATTTTTGCATTTTTTACATCTCGCTACGCAATGGGAAGCATCTCTAAACATTCCTAGCCAGTAATAACACTGTCTCAAAATCTTGAATGCAGTGACAGATGAGGAGAAGTGTCCCCCACAAGCTTCATCATGAAACACCTTTAATAGCTTCTCTTGTTGTTGTCTATCGACACACTGGAGGAAAGTTCCATCTATAGATCTCTTATATAGTCTGTCCTCCCAAATTACATATTTGGAAGCTTTCAGTTTTAGATCTCTTATTTTCTTCGAAGGTAACCCTTTAGGGAATTCACCATATGTCAATAAATACACAATATTTTCAAACCAAGGGTCTTGCATACTTACTGCCAAAACTAAATGTGTAGCTTCTGGATCTTTGTCCGCTTGGTTTTCTGTCATCGCTTTACATAGTGAATTCCCTCTCACCAACTTGGTGGGCTTGATCTCTATGTCATATTCTTGGGTTTTAGCCACTCATGCTCCTCTATTGTTACACCCTACATCCTATTGATTCAATATGCTTTTTACTGCAATATCATGCACATATACTAGAGAGTGGGAGTGTAAAATGTAGAATCTAAAATTCTTTAAAGCCTTTACAACTGTGAAAGCATGCTTTTCAATCTAAGAGTATCTCAGCTCATGATTTTTTAGAGGTGTGCTCATAAAAGCAATGGGAGCTTGAATTCCCTCCTCGTTCTCCTACATGAGGATGGCTGATAGAGTATGTTCAGAAGAATAACAATAGATTATGAAATCATTCTTACAATCTGGGTGACATAACATAGGAGAATTGGCTATGGTGTTCTTTATGATTTTTAAAGCTTGGTTACCAGGGTCATTCCACTTGAAACTCACATTTCCCTTCATCATGTCCACTATGCATTTGGTAATCTTAGAAAAATCTAGAACGAACATCTTGGGAAAGTTTACCTAACCAAAAAATGATTTCACTCCAGTTTTGTTCACAGGTAAAATCAATTGTTGGATTGCTCTTACCCTTTCTAGGTTGATCCTTATACCTTCTTGGGAGACAATGTGACCCAGCAATTTCCCTTCAGTTACACAAAAAATTGACTTCTTTGGGTTCAACAAAATCCCATTTTCTCGACACCTTTGCAATACTCTTCTTAAATCATTTATGTGATCTACTCTTTTCCTAGAAAATATAATAAGATCATCCAGATACATACCAATGATTTTGTTCTTCATATCAATGAAGGAAAGGTCCATACCTCTCTAAAAGGTGGCTCTGACATTGATTAACCCGAATGGCATTTTGTGATATGCAAAGGTGCCCCATGGAGTAGTGAAAGCCATTTTATGTTGGTTTGCTTTCTCAACTTCAATCTGGTTATACCCTAAGAAGCCATCTAACATAGACATCATTTCAACTCCTGCCATGATCTGCAAGAGATGATCCATGTTAGGAAGAGCTTAATTGTCTTTCAAGGAAGATTGATTAAGGTTTCTGAAGTCAACACAAATTCGTATTTCTCCATTCTTCTTCCTCATAGGCACTATATTCGCTACACAGGTAGAATGATGGATAGGGTATATGATCCTTGCTTTCAGCATTTTATCAACCTCCCTGAATATGGCATCAACAACTTTGGGGTTATAATTCCTTTTTTTCTATCTAAATGGAGTTACCTCAGGTTTTAAGGGAATCTGGTGTTTGAATTTCCCGTTCATAAAACTTTTCAAATCTTCATAACTCCAGGCAAAAAAATCTTGGTATTATAGGAAGAGTTTCCTGGCCTATTTCCTCTCCTCTTTAGTACAACATTTCCCAATGTTGATGATCTTGGGATTCTTCTCAGTTCCTATGCTCATTACCTAATATTCGCTAGTGGTAGGACCTCTCTTGATTCTCTTCTTCTTAACAAAGGTGCCATGCCTATTGAAAAGCTTCTCAAGAGTGACCAAATGGGGAGGAATGATATTACCTTGCAACTGGATGACATCTAACTTATCCTTCTTTTTCTTGTCATGACGGTCTCCTTTATTTTTGTTAGGAACATCTTTATGGAAGTCACCACCGCTCTCCAGAAAGAGAATGAGATTCTTGTCATCTTTGAACACCTGCCAATCTTCTACATTATCAGGCGCAGATGGTCGATATACAACCTCCACTTGGTACTTCTTATCTTTGAATTCTGGGTGAGGGAGGAGTAGTGAGGCTAATACTACTAAAGAGTCTGCCTTGGAATTTAATTCTCTCGGTACAGATTCAATAAATAATGCATCCAATGCTTCTATCTCATCCCATACTCTATTTCTGTAGTTTTTATTCTGTGATTTTTTATAGAGTATTGATTCTTGACTTGACGCACGATTAGCTTAGCATCACCATGAGCTCTCAAGATCTTCACACCCCTTTCCTTTGTAGCGATAATCCCTAGCAAAAGGGTTTCATACTTGACAGTATTTTTGGTGTTCCTGAACTCTAATTTATAAGTCATGGGCTCACATACTCAATCTGGTGATATTAAGACCACACCTGCACCAGATCTTGACGATGCACAACTGCCATCAAATTCAAGAGTCCAGATCTGTGGTGGCATTTCTTTAGTGGAAAAATACTTTTCCTCTTCTCCAAGATCCATTTCCTCATCATGATTATTAGTGAACAACATATAGTTTCCAAATTCCAACTCTTGATACAGAATTTGGGCTTTAGGGTCATCAAATTTTAGCACTGTGAACTTAGCTTTCTCCTCTGGGACCATTTTTATCTTTTTGTTGCCCACAGGGATTAAAGCTTAGGACCAGTCCAGCTTTATCTCCCCTCCAAGGTCTCTGAAAAAACTCTTGCTTAACAGTAAACCGTAACTAGCGGGTATATCAACAATAAGTATTGTTAAAAAAAAATTCTTCTCAGGGTGCGCTGCTAGGGCCACTTGAGCATCTTTAATTTGGCTGACCAGGGGTACTTTCTTGGAATCCATAGAGTAACACCTACCATGGGCTTTAGTGAGAGTAAGTCCTAAAGCTTTAGCTACAGTTGATGGCATTACATTATCTGAGGCTCCAGAGTCTATTATGCAATTTCTTAACTTGCAACCATTGATATATAATGACACATAGAACGGGTTAGGATTTTGGCCTGGGAAAGTAGCCAAAACAAAAGGTTCCCCTTGCTTAATTAGTTCCCTCACTTTCTATGGTAGTCATGACATTTTGGTTTAACTCTTGATTCCCTTCCTTACAGTAATCTACTAGCTTTTGGAGTTCTATGGGATTGGACTTAAGATAGTCTATAGGAGAAATTTGAATTCTAGAATCTCTACAGAATTGAATAATGTCAAAAGAGATTTTCTCCTTACCTAGTTGTAAAATCCTTACTCCTTGATTGTCCTCCTTAGAATAGGAGGTAGATGCCTCGTTATTTTTAGGTGGAGGTGTCGAAGCAGGGCTTTTATCCTTCTGACTCCGGGTCAAGACTGTATAATAGGTCCTATCTATGGTAGCATAACATGTTTCTTCTTGTTCTGAATCTAATTCATACTCTAACTATAAGTTTTCAGAGTCACCATGCGAGTATGAATCTGGTTCAGCTCCAGACACTCTAGCATTCCACTCGTCAATCTGATGCATTTGCCAAGCATGAGCTACATTGGGGCAACTTTCTTCATCATGATCTGTAGTTAGGTGGAAGGCACACATGTTTCCTCTTTTAGGAGGAGCTTCTATAGCTATCCTCTATGGTGGAGAAGTCAACTGTAATGCCTTCACATTAGCATTCCTCCCCTCATTGTTTCTCCCACGCTGCTCCTGAAAGTTTCATTGGTAGGGATTATTAAATCTGGGAAGTTGCCTCTTGAAGGCAATGAATTCATTGGACAATTTTTGAATCATCTCATCTGATGATGTAGTATTACTACTATTGGCTCTAGATTGTATCTCTCTCTTCCACTTCCTAGATGAGATCATATGGTCTTCAAGTTCTACAGTAGTTCTTTGTGTGGCATCCAAATTTGCAGGGTTCACTCTTCTTAGATCATAATTGATGTCCGATGGCATAACACTTATGAAGAATGTTTTCAAATTTACTACCATAGGCATGTCATCTGCTGGGATACGATTTAAAAGCTTATTGAATTTAGCCATAAAATCCCTCATATTGATAGAAGGTTCTTTCTTGATAGAATTTAATTGTGTCAATAGGGCATGCTCATCTTCAGCATTTTTAAACCTTCTTTCAAAGGCAGCTCTCATGGAGGCCCAATCTGTGACAGAAGAATTAGGTAAGTGGTGAAACCAATTGGCAGCACCCTCAACAAGGGTCTCAACAAATAATTTGATGGCCACATCCTCTTCTCATACTTCTAGGATATTAGCTGAAGCAAAGAAGGCAGCAATATGCTCGTCTGTAGATACTTTCCCATCTCCAAAAAATTTAGGAAAGTTCTTTCTAGAACCTGAAGGAAGAGGATTATATGATACTAATTATAGGGGTCCAACTGTAGTAGCCCAAGGGAGAGCCATTTCTACTTGAGGTAGATAGGGTGTTAGGTTAATAATAGGAGAAACTAATCCATGTAAAGTTAACACTTGGCAAGTGGTGGACAAAAGAGTAGATTTCTTAGCGAGTGAAGGAGGTCTACTCTGGCTCCTTGTAGTTTTGTTTCCTCATCGAGGTACTTCTAGAAGAACAAAGTTAATATCCACAAGTCTTTCAAAGACCACATCTGTACTACCTTCTTTCTTTGTGCTCCTGAGGAATCTTTTAGGCTCTAGGTTTTTGACTAATTCGGTGGCCTAGCTTCATGCTCTGCTAGCATTGTGCCCTTCTTAAATTTCTCCTTCGGATGGCTCCTTCGAGTGCTTCTCCTCTAGCTTCTTCTTTCTCTAGCACTTGATTGGCATTTCTATAATGCTTGGTGCTTCTTCTGTATCTCTAGACAAAAGTATTTAGCGAGGAAATAAGATCGTCTTAATCGTCTTGGAATCCAACATTTGGTTGGAGTATAGGAATTATATTTTCATGGGGAAACACCATCTTTCTCCATATTATGCTTTTGGTATTACTACTGTTCATTTCCCAGTAGAGTCACCAAAAATCTGTTGGTAAACAGATTGTTCTTCTTTGTTATAACTCTAAAATACCCAAATGTTGAAGAAGTAATTGAATACAACAGTTGGGAAATTGTAATTGTAAACTAATTTCCCTCTGAATTTAAAGGTACAACTCCCTTATATGAATGATTTTTAGTGAATTTTGATCTTTCCTAATCTAACAGGGTTATGTTCTTGACCCAAGAATAGAACCAAGCTAAACCTAGACAGGAAATAGCTCAGGCAGGATAAATTCAACTCTAAACCTAGCCAATTTTGAGATTTCATCAATCAGATTAACTCCCAAAATTGGTAATGCATGAACTACTAAAAATGTAGATGCAAGACTAAAGGTTAATGATAAAATGACAATGAATCGATCTATATCACATAAATGTTTCTCAAACTTAGGATAACAACATATTTTCCCCCTAATTAACTGTATCAAATCATAATACAGAAATCTGGTTCGAATACGGATTGTAAATTAACTTCAAAGAAACATTTGAATTCAATAGAAAGATAAATGCAATGCAATGGAACATTTAAAGCAATGGTATTCAGACACACACAATTAACTCCACAAAAATGCTATCCTTGACACCAAACTTTAGCTGACCTTTGTATTAATTTTTAGTATAGTACATATAAAGTTTGAGTCTTGACCATTACAAAATGAGTAACCGAAAAAATTCAACTTCTTTTAAGCGGGAATGATAAACAAAGGTTTATCCATTACAATATCATCAAAATTTGGCATAAAGGGGGAATCTATCTAAGTTTTGGTTTCATTCCCTTTGCCTAATTTAGCCCTATAGGCGGTGACAACTGTAATAACTCGGATGAGCTCTTTGTGCCTGTTGACATGGACATTGGTATATCGGATGAGCCACCTGGAATGCTCCTTTTCTAGCCTCTTAATTGCATCTGTTCGGTCTTTCAACTCCTCCATGGCTTTATAGATACATCCACTCAACTACTAGAGCTCTACACCTTGTCCAAATGAGTGGAAGACTGCTCTGACAGCTTATGCACATAAACAAAAAATGATTTCTGCATATTAGCCAATCTGATCATTTCTTTTCCTTGTCCACTCATCTGTGATTCTGTATGCAGACCTTGAAGAATCTTAAAGTCTTTAATCTATTCCTCCTTGATCTTAACATCTACTTGTTGCAACCATGTCTCAGCCTGAATGATCATCTCAATTTTAAAATCTAGACTTTAAAGCCACTCAATTAGAGGTTCATCTCCTTTCTATAGAATCTTGGCTTTCAATGCCTCCTTGGTCTTCATATTTACTACCACATGAAGCGTCACTATGAATTCTTGACACTTCGCTCTCTTAGATGTGAGAGTTTTCAAATTCTTCTCAATATTCCTCCTTTATGTTTCCAGTCTTAAGAGAGCATTACCCAATTGCTCAGCAACTACCAATCCTTTAGATTTGAGTCTCTCAACCCATCCCTTGCTGATCTGTGTGAAGTGTCTATCTTCTTGCAATTTGGCTATTATGGCTTGATTCTCCATGACACTAGGATTGAAAGTGGTCTGAGTACTGGGAATACTAGCAATTGGAGTGACCAACTATCGGATGAAATTAGTCAGTTCACTGACTTTGGCCTTAAGCTGTACCTTAGCCATTTTAAGTTCTTCCAACTCTTCTTCAATTACTACATTAGTGGATTTCCACCAATCCACTTTGGTATCATGTCGAGCTAAGCCCATGTCAAATTAGTGTAGTTTGAAACCTGAAGGGGTTAAATCTTCAAACTTTCCCTCCTTCATGGGTTTCACCACCTCCATCATGAAGTGCCCAATTTTTGGATCCTGGCCCAATGTGGACAGCGTCTTTACTTTCTTAGCTTTTGCTACAGCGGCATTAGGTTGCAAAGCTCAAGCTAAAGTATCTTTGTTAGGAGCTCCTTCTTCTACCCTCTTTCTTTTGTGTTCCAGAATGTTCTCTATCCATGACTCGACACTAGTGACCTTGGTGTAAGAGACCAACTACTCTATAAATAGTTTCCTAATAACTGGAGGAGTAGACTTTGGTCTTGAAGAAAATGGATTTACGGAGGTAGGGGAAGAGGACAACAATTTGATGACTTGAGCAGCCTCTTGTTGCTTCACAACCCTCTTGTTTGATTTAGTATTAGAGGTATCCTCACCCACCTCTACTATAATAGGGGACCCTCGCCTTGGAGTATCTTGGGTCGAAGTGTCGGCTAGTGTATCTACAATGACTGCCTTAGCTTATTGCTCAGGTCCTGCACCTTTGGTGGGTTCTTCTACCAACCCAATATGTGGAATCAGGCCTTCTCCACATGTCTTCTTTGGTTGAACTTCTTTTTTAGGAGGTTCCTCACCTCCCCCCACTGGCTGGGTTGATCCTTTAGCAACGGTTGGAATTTTTGCCGATGAAGTTGCTGCAATGATGGAAGTATCTTTTGTCAGGGTTCGCTAAGCAGGAGGCTTCCTTTCTAACCTTTTCCTTTGGCCTGTGGTCCATTCAACCCATTGCTTCGTCCTTTTGTAAATGCCACTCATTAGAGTCTGCAAGTCACTGATGGCTTGATCTAAAATGGGATTAGAACTGATAGGAGTGAGGTTTATCTTCTCTAGATATGTATTTTCATACATGTGGTTGCCATCATCTTCTAGCCCTTCCACTGCTATGTTAACTTTGAACCTTTTTTTTTGTTCAATAGTTAACCTGGCATAGAATCTCTCTACTCTCCAAATCATCTCTGCAATTGGCCCAGTAGTCTTCAATATCATCTACACGATGGATAGTTTGGCTCATTTGCAGGTAGTCACAAGCATAATTAACAGGATCATATTGTGGCCTCAGAACATCATAGGTTTCTAATGAAAACCTCTTTGAGAATTTTTTTAGAACATTCTTCACCTCAGACTGGGACGCACAACCGTAAGCTATGATAGTCATGGGAAAGTCATGGCTCTTCTTCCTAGCATCAGCGTAGATCAAATTTACTTGGAGCACTTGTCTCATCACCTCCACCAGCATGATCATATCAGTAGGACATCTGGGCAGCTTCAAAGGGAAGTCATCGCATCCTGCAAGATGAATGTATGAGAAATCTCAAAATTGAATGAAATAACATCCAAACTGGCTGATAAAAGCCATGGCCTTGGGAGAGAATCTCCTTTCTGGGCAACCTTGCAGCTCTCTACACAGTCTCATTGTAAACGCATCATTGACTCCAAGATACTCAGCATAACTGTTGTGCAATTGCAAAGAGGGGAAAAATTCGTAGCTCTTAACATCTTTAGGAAATTCCTCTAATCTAGGGAGTCCTAGCCAAATTTGGATCATGGACAATATATACGTTAAAACTAAAGACATATAAAATTCATTTTGATGTTTAGCTCTATCTAGGGCATTAGCCAGATTTCACTTACCATAAATGCCTAATCAATAAAATGGTGTTGAGAACAAATCACCTGTACCAAGAAGAAATGATGATATATGAAATTGAGCACCTTACTCTCACCTTTGATCCTCTGGAGTAGCACCAGGATGTCTATGATTTCTAGCTTTAGGTTAGTGCCATATAGTGTTTTTGGCAGCTTCCCTTTGGCGCTTCTAGGCTCTTGAAACCATGCCTTCATTATCTCCTTCCAAACTGACTTCTTTGCTATATATTCAGTCACTGCCCAACTGTATGTCATTTCTGAATACTCAGCTTGCTCTCGGATGCAAAGCAAATTATGAACTAATTCTCTATCAATAGAGAGTAGCACTTTGTCATTAGGCAAGAGGATTTGTTTGGTACCTGGGTTGTATCGATCTATGCATTCTTGGATCAGTTCAGGGGCTTGGACGGCTACGGGAAAACCAACAGCCTTGACTAACCCACTTTGCTTCAACTTCTCAGTGATAGGGTGCATTTGATCAGCTTTCAATCTATTCTGAAAGTTATGCATATTGAAGAACTTTAAAGAGGTGTCTATGATCTTATGCTAGTCAGAGGTGATACCATTCATTCTGTTGAATCCCATAAATCTGGAAGTCATTCTTTGAATGATTTGATTTGGGAATTAGAAATATCTCTCAGGAATGCAGGGGCAAAGAATAATCAATATCAGAGGCTTTGAATTCAAATAATTTTTCAAAAAAATGGTAGCTCCTGTTTGAAACCTTCAACTGATTTTATAACTTTGAATTTTTACCATTTAACGGTCAACTTCCCGCACCACACAAATGAAAAGACCCAAGCATTAATGAAAAATTATGTTATGAATTAAAATGACTTTATTTGAATTAATTACTTTGCTCCTACGGACTGTTAAGAAACATCTTTTCACTTTAGTAACCATAAAGGTAACTTTCTTGAAGCAGTGGAAAATTACTTTTCTGCTCCCCCTTTGGGTGGAGAAATTCTTTTGGAGTTCTCTCTATTCAAAAATCCGCTGAAGGAAAATTTATGCCTATTGAGAAGCTAAAATGATATGTGTTGATTTCATAAGCTTTCTTCAGGCCTTGGGTCACTCATGAAATTGTTTCCTCTTCAAAAATCCTCCATTTTAATGGTTTGGCAAAAAATGCACCCCGCAAGTCTAAACCCACCTATTGGAGTAGTGGAGAAGCCATTTCCCGCTTTTCCGCCAGCAAGCTTATATCTTAGATTTCTCTCCATTTAATCATTCCTCTCGGCCTGTGGAGATGTATTTCAAATGCAGTAATCTTTCTAAACCCAAATCATCCACTTTAAAATTGTACTGACTATTAAGACAGGATGGAATAGTCATCTGTGGAAAGTACCCTCTGCTAGTTATTTTCCGCCAGTGGAGAAGCCTAAAACCGATTTTCCGCCATTGAAGCAATATGAAGTATTCAAGCTACAAATTCCAAAATCATAAAGGATAAATGTTAGAAATATCTGAAATATGACCTTTATCGGATTTGGGATCTTAAACCTACCCAATGAAACATGACTTCAGATACAAATTCCCCCAGCTTGCAAAGGAGAAGTGAAATTGGGAAAATCTGATAAAGGCCTCCTAGCCTAACAGGAACTCTAGAATTAGAATCTAGAAATTCACAACACTTTCAAGACCACTACTACATACTAAACATCCACTTTTTTCTAAAGATATGCAGACCAAAAGTGGGGCAACACAACCATCCATCCAAGGGAGAGAATTGTATAAAATTTAACAATGCATATCTATCCAAAAAAGGGAAAAGAGATTATACAACAAAGGGAGAGACAGAATCAGAAGTTTCTACATCCATCTAGTAAAGGGAATGAAGAATGAAGAATGAAGAAAGAACTCTGCAAGAATCAAATATAATCTAGGAAGAGCTTACTGAGAGTCAGATATTTGAATTGGTTATAGAACAATAAGTTTGGTATGATATGGCATGCTTTACATTACATATTTCATATTGTTTTGATAAGTATGTTTCCATCAATGCCAAAGGGAGAGATTGATGAACTATAACTGATTAAATGTTTGAAGATGATAATTTGATGATCATCGAGCTGTAGAAAGTAAATGCAAGACATTAAATCAGTTAATGTATTGTATTGTCATTGATGTCAACTTAATACAATCTGATTGCTCATATACATATTTCCATAGACTTCAAGAAACCAAAGAGATAAATTTTATGTTATCGGTAAACATATAAAGCTAGTGTACATCGAGTGATAGTAAACACCAACGGACAATGCACACCGATGGATAGAGAACCTCAAGAAGTCATAGTTTATACCATGCACCACAACATTGAGCATAACTAAAGTGGTCACCGAGCTAAACTGAAGGTAATGCCTGAGGACAACAAGAGTCAATGACCGAGCAAACTAAGAGTTGATCATCGATTAGAACTGGAGTTAGGAAATGAAGAAACACTTAGCTAGAAAGAGGTATAATTAGAGTTAACTAATTGATTACTTTGTTTTCATTGATCAGATAAACTAAGGAAAAGAAGGAAATTTAAAGCATAAAAAATAAGGAGAGATTTATGGAATAAATCTAAAGCAAAGCTTTAAATATCAAAGCAATGTATGGAGAGATTTGCGGATCAAGAAAGCTATCTACGTCAAGAACAAGAAAGACAAGGAATGTAAACGGTGAAATCATGTCTATATAAAGAGACAAGTAATTCATTATGAAAAAAAGGAATGCTGAGTATAAATTGGTGAAGATAGAAGTCTTCATGAAGATCTGATCATACAAGCTAAAGAATAGATCCAAGAATTTTGTAGACACCAAGCAACAGAGAAGCAACAACATTCACCGAGTAGAAAGAACAAGGAGGGGAGAAAAGGAACATAAGAGAATATTGGTCAAAGAGGTATTATGGACTTAAAATAGATCTAAAAATCTACAAAGTTAAAGTTGTATTAATGAGAAAATCATTTAATGATTCAATTTAACCATTAATTTAGAAAATCTCTTAACCGAGTGGGATTTAACAGTCCTTAATGTATTGAGATACTCAAGAGTATCAAAAGGTTTTTTCTTGTTGATAGTATAGTGAATGCCTAATGTCAAAAGACTAACCAATGGTTTTAAATCCTCTAACAAGGTCGCACTTAATAGTGTTTTGTAACCTTTAACAGGGTTGGCTCTTCACCAAGCTCACTTTAGAAGAGAGAAAATTTTGGGTTACTGGTCCCAAGTGGTTTTTCCCTTAACAGGGTTTCCACGTTAAAATCCATGTTTCAATTGGGTATATGGTTCATTGCTTTGATGTTTTGCTTTACACATTACTAAAATAGGATTAGTCAGTAAATAGTAAGTTTATTTACTGATATTCAGTTAAGGCTAGGAAAAGATAAATTGCTATTCGGTAAAGCTTAAGAAAAGGACAAATAGTATAATCACCGAGCAGTATATATATGTTAGATCTACACAAGGCATACATCTCATAGGGCTGAAGATAACTAGAGGTTTTATATATGTGATATAAGTTTTTATTAGATTATTGGATTAATTTTTGAGGCCACTGATTCACCCACCCCCCCCCCCCCCCCCCCCAGTTATTCTAACAAAGAGAAGTGATATGCTTCTAATGTGTGGGTGGGGACATGCAATCATATTTTCTTATTGATTAAATAAGGAGATAACATGATCCAATCTTGAAATCTGAAGTTGTGGCTGGTGTTTTATCATAGGATCTGGTTTTGACCCAAGGACAAAAACATTGGCTATCTAGTCACTTGCCCCTACCACACAGAATCTAAGGCTTGTTGGCATAAAATATAAAAGGGAGGGTGACAAGCTCGTTTAGAACATTCAAAATGTGAGCAATGTAGAGATTTTTGATCTTTTAACCCATGTGTCTTTTATGAATCAAGCTAAAGCTGAGGATCTAGAAAGAAGGGTTGTAGAAACATATAATAGTCTAATCATAATCTCCAGGGAATATGAATTGTAGCTTATGTTAAACACTAAGTTGTAAGATAAAAATGATTAGTAGATTGAAAAGTTAACTAATGTGTCTTTTTCTCATGAAAAGGTGGATGTTGTAGTGGAGACTATTGGTGATTTTTTCCTTCTGATTCCAATGTTTCTTTTCTTTTTGTAAATGATGAGAAGATGAATTACTATGCTAACATGATATAAAAGATAGAGGAAGAAAATAATACTTTGGTAATCAAAGTATTATTAGAAATTCTTCATCATAGGATTGATATTTTGAAGAATAAGTTGAATGTTGTTCATAACTCCCACATAGCATTACAAGTTTCTAGAGGAAGTATGCACAAGTAGTGACCCTCCTGAACCCTATTTTCACCTTATGGTCAGGTAAGAGTTTATCAATGGAAAAGCTTGCATCCATTTTGATTTATAGGCCTGATTTCCCTGACAAGGTTACAGATATGAAAGATATGGTTGACACAATTAATATATTAGTTGCAATTTTTAAGGGTAAAGATCAAATAATCAAGGGTAAGCGACAATTGTTTTTTGAGTCATATAATGCTTATATTCCTAGAACTTATGATAAGGAGGGAAAATTGAAGGAAATCCATACATGGGCATATGATTTTGATTTCATTGTTGACAACATCAAAAAATTGTTAAATCTAACAAGAGATATTTATACACCTAGTTTTAATGATGTGTTAGATAGTCTTTTCAGAACTGAGGTGGATCTTGTTAAATTTATTGTAGATGCACGAGCTATAACTCATGCTCATTGGAATGAAGTTGTTGGATACATAGAGACTATTAAATATTTTGAGTGTTCATCAGATAGGGAGTTCGCTAGGTGGGAGATGAAGATGAATAAAAGGAAAGTTGTTTGAACAGTTGAATCTCAACAATTTTGTATTTTTTGTGGATGGTTAATGACAATGCACTTGAGCATGTTTACAAGGAGGACAATTGTCTTAATAGGTACCTTGAATTTTCCTTCAAAATTTTTGGGTATCCTACATGATCCAAAGAAATTATATCTAATTTATCTCTAGACAAAATTGTTAGATGTCAGTTTTCCCGTGTTCCAAAATTTGAAGACTTGATGTGTTTTCCTAGGTTTTTTTGTTAAGAAATAAATTTTTTTTACCCTTAGTGATTTGTAGCTTGTTGCAATCCTTATTCTATAAAAGGATTTCCAAGATCCCTTAGGAAGGGCTGAGAAATTTTATCTTAAATTCAAATAGAGTTATTTCAACCTCAGTCGGGTTTAACAGATGTAATGAATCTTGTATAATAGTATACAGAGCAATTAGATGTTTTAGCATTGGAGTTTTAGTCTTGTGGAATATTATTTTTTGTGAGAAAATCAATGTATAAAGACAATAGTTCTGAAGTTAATGAAATATAATTTAGATTTGGTGCTCTCCGATGTGTTGGTTTTATGAGTTGTGAATTCAATAATTCAAAGTTCTTATTCAATTAACTGCATATTATTTATATGTGTATGTTTTAATTCTAATATTTGATCAAGGATCAATTAAAATGCTAAAAATTATTTTATGAGTTCATAAGGTTGGCATAAGGATCGTTATAAGAAATCTAATTTTAGATTACGTGAATGGATATTATTATAATACAATAATAATCTAAGTCTTGAATCAGTCAAATTTTTATGTCATTCATACAAAGGGTGTATGCTAAGTGTATTTCCCAATGGATAAGGCATTGATCTAAGTATGCTATAAATTGCTATCTCGTTGGTTCAGATTTTCTGGTTATTCCATCTTTGATTATATATATATATATATATATATATATATATAGTTTATGAATTGTATATGTATCTCATGCTCCATAACAATTGAGAATTAATGAGTAATTAGCTCTTACTTAGTATTTTCTTGTTAATGTTGAGCATCTTAATGAGATAATTTGTTTATCAAATTTAGGGATGTTTAAAGAGGGTAGTATTATACTGAATTTAGGTGTACCTACCTTGGTCTTGCAGAGTCTAAAGTGTAGGGGGATTTTCTAATCCTTGTTAGTTGGTCCAGTCATTCATGGAGGTTTGATCATTGGAGTTAGCAACTCTTTAGAATTTAAATTAAGTGTATTAGTAGCTTTTAAAGAAAAACCTATTTGGGAAGCAACAAGAAGCATATATAGGATGTTTGGAAGGTGTAGGAATAATTACATGTCCAAGGCAAGGAGATAAAACATCCTTAGCTGGTTGAGGCATAAAAGGCCAAAAGAATTCAAGGTCAAAGGACTCTCAAGGAACTGAAGGTTGGTAAAGACTATGGTTAACATTGATGATTTCTCCTTTATAGGAAAACTATAAATACTTATGGATAGGAGATACTACAAATTTGATGGAGGTAAGCCAAGAAAGACCAATTCTAACATGAAACTGATCACAAGTTGGGATGACAAAAAAGATGACATCTAGATTTTTACCACCAAATTCTATGGGAAATGTGATAGAACCATGGGTAGGATAAGTGAAACCATTAAAAGTTTGGGTCATCACATCAGATTTGTCATAGAAATCACATTTTAATTATTTATTATAAAGGCATTCTTCAATTATTTCATTCACCATACAAGTAGGGTCGATAAGAACACCACAAGAAAAGAGATCATGAACCTTTGCAACAATGTAAAGAGGATCATTAGGTGCTTTAATAATCTCATGAAGATTAAAGGTGATATAAATCTCAAGTTTAGGTTTGAGTTTAGGTTCAGACTGTTCAATAAGATTGACAATATTGTTGGCTTCAGTACAATTATCATTATAATTGACAACATGGGTGGAAGAAGAAGGTAAAGACTAGGTAAGCTCTACAATATTGGTCAAATGAGAAAGTAAAGGATTGGTATATATTTGAAAGTTTTGGTTGGGAGGTGCTACGGATTTGTTTCCTTGATCATGAAAACCCTTAATAGATATGGTATTGGAATCAATGAGGTCTTGAATAATAGATTTCAAACAAAAACACTTCTCAGTATCATGGATAGGTTGACGATGGTATTGACAAAAGGATTTGTGATCAAAGGATTTGGGAAAAGGTTTAGATGTGTCAATTGGTTTAATGGGAGGAAGAGTTAAGACTTTAGCATTAATAAATTTTAAAATCACATTATGTAAAGATTTAGAAATATGTGTAAAATTACGAGAAGGTCTAAAAATAGATGACAAAGGAGCCACAACTTTGGATATTGTTGTCACTTTCTCATCAACATTGTTGGATGAATTATTGATCTTGAGGAAGTTCTTGGGTTTCTGAAACTTATTATAGGACTAGAATGTGGCATCACTCTTATCAACTAGAGACATTAGAGTGGTGCTCTCAAATTGACTCACTTGAAGTTGATAATTATGAAGTAATGCGAACAATTGAGTAAAAGAAGTAAATTCAGAAAAAAAATCTTATCTCTAATGTCTTTTTGTAAATTAAAAATGAAAATACGTTGCATATAAATATCAGGCACAGTATAATAAATCTGAGCATGCAGATGCTCAAATATATCAATGAAGTTAATAAATTTTTCTTTTAACACCTTGTTTACAATGCATTAAATTAGTCAAATTGACTCACTTGAAGTTGATAATTATGAAGAAATGCACACAATTGAGTAAAAGAAGAAATTTTAGAAAGATTTTTTTTTTATCTCTAATGTCTTTTTAAAAATTAGAAATGAAAATACGTTGTAAATCAATATCAGGCACAATATAATAAATCTGAGCATGCAAATGCTTAAATCTATCAATGAAGTTAATAACATTTTCTTTAACACCTTGTTTATAATGCATTAAATTAGTAAAAGAAATATTAAGACAGATATTATTTTAAAATTGTTGGATGGAAGCATTAGCAAGATTTTGAAAAGAGTCAATATAATAAGGAGGAAAAGAACAATACCATTGTAAGGCTTGAGCTCGAAAGGTTCTAGTAAAACTTTTATCCATGAAACTATGATCATGAGAGGAATCACTAAACAATTTTTAAAATTTTTTTGACATAGGTCAAAGGATTACCTTTACCATTGTAAGTAACTAGGTGAGGAATTTCCATGTATTGATGGATAACAACATGGATGATATTCAAAGACAAAGGACTAGAAATGTCACAAGTAGGAAAATTGAATTTGGATTGAGCCATGGAAGAAATTTTTGTTGTAAAGAAGACACAGTTTCAATAAAGTTATTAATGGTAGAATCAGTAGAAAGAATAGTAGAAGATATGTGTCAAATATTTGGACCATTATGGGAAATAAAAGGAATGAAAGAATATTAAAAATGAACACTATTATAAGTGGGCATGGATGAAGGTAAAGAGACACATGGAACACTTGAAGGCATAGTGGAAACAATAGGATTAGGAATGATAACATGTGTAGTATTGATGGTTTGAATGGAAGTTGTAAGGCCCACCCCATTTCCACCTTTCCCTCGACACTTCGATGTCGAAGGATTAAGGGGTGTTGTAGTATCTGGATGATTGGTAAATCCCTAACAGATTTGTACCTCGGGATAGAACTATCTATTGTACCTTCATATCAGTACCTATTTTAGTGTCGCAATGACAGAGGTGATATCTCTAGGTTGTTAATTGTGTAAGTGAATCTTGGATGTAGTATGTTACCCTGCAGATCATAGATCCAACTAGACTATTAAGGGTCCATTGAGTACTTTTGTCGAAAGGATTAGATTCAAGAAGTCGAGATGAAAATGCCAAATTAGTTATGTGTTTAGTCTTAAGTTATCTTGGATTAAATTAATAGTTGATGTGATGATTCTAGTAACTCCTACAAGGAGGATGAGTAATGTTTTGATGATGTATTATATGGTTATACCATAGTGAGGTTTTGGTGATATTA
>MU226935.1:754719-768148 GCA_018584345.1 Thuja plicata
AACCTATTCTTTGAATGACGTAAACTATAACATTCAATTCCTCCTAGATAACCTATAAGCTTTTTAGATCGATGATCAACGATCTTCTTTGATTATATCGATATCATCTAGCATCATATGGTTTCAACTTTGTTGAGGTTGATCGCTAGAGTCTTTTGTGACCACGTCGTTGAATCCTCTTTTCCGCAACTTCAACGTGGAACTTTTTCACTTTAAAAAAAATTTGTTGGTTGTGTTTTGACCCAAACTTTTGGGCATCACAGAAGTAGTTCTATGTATGGAGGTCTCAATGCTAGGTGTAGATGGAATGAAACCTAGATCTTGGTAAAAATCTCTAATAGGATTGACATTTTTTTATCAAATAGATGAGAGATACTATGCAATATATTAACATAATGTTAATCATAATGAATTATCTTCCTCAAACCTTCTACTACGAAGATGACCTCAGGATTTGAATTTTCTTATCCTAACCATTGTTCAAATTTTTCAATGTCATGGGAAATATTTTTAACTTTCATAGGAGGGACTCTTAAGGTCTCATCTTCATCACAAGAAGAGTGGGAAGAGCTTTTCTCAATAATAGAAAGAATATCATTAGTAGGCATGTTGGTCTCATGAATATTTCTAGGAAAAATATAGGACTTGGGATCAAAGGAGCCCATAAGTATATGACTCCTCCTAGCTAAAATGCTATAGGTAGGAATCAATGTAATAACAATCATGCACAAGAGAATGAAAGAGAGATAGATCTAATGCAAATATAAAATTTGACAGAGATATGTAATTAAACTAAGCAAAATAGAAAATTTAATGAAAAGAACATCTAACCATTAAATATGAAGAGAAAAGATAATCCATACAAAGTAGATCTATACATGAAAAGATGATCCAACCACCAAAATTAGAATTATGTAAGAGAAGTCGGGTTCACCAAAAATGTAGAGAAGGAAATAGGGAGATGGGGTAAATAGGCAAATTCACACATCCCTTTTCACAACTGTGCATTCGAAGAGAAGATACCTCACTAGGCTCTCGAGGAAAATCAAGTGCTGAATGGGAAAGTGATACTTCACTAAAATATGAATTGATGAAAATGGAAGTGATGGGAAAATATAATGTAAATGATAAATTTGACAAGTTACTAAAAAAATAGAAATAACAGACTGGTGCAGAATGACAAAAAGGTGAAATATTTAGAAATAGAAACCAAAATGCAGATCTGACCTATGGCTGAAATCTGGGGGTAGAGTGAAAGGTACTTAATGAATTTGGAAATCTATACCTAGATATAGAACAGTTTTGGCTATTTGTACTTGGTGTTTTGTAATAAAATTTTCAGGGATCTTCTAACAGTTTCTGATCTTTTCAGGTTTTGTTTCACAACTTTGTAACTTGTTCCTGCACACATAAAAATGGGGAAAGGGTTGTCTAAAGGGGTTTTCCTTGATCAAACCCCAGTTTAGGAATCAACCTTGAAAATGAACTGAAATTGCATAAAGGAAAAAATGTAAAACGGTAAATTTTATATTCACCTTGCATAATACCCACATGGACAGATATAGAAATTGCTCATACCCATGAAAATGATTAAATATACTTGAGATCAAGGAGTTTACCTTTGAATGTAATGTAAAATAAAAGATTCCTCACAAATTCATGGATTTATGAATGTCACTCCTAGATCTTGAATTCATATATGCTTGATAATCACTTGCAATGAAGGAGAGCAAATGTGGATGGAAGGAAGGATCTTCTTGCTTGATAGATAATTCCTCTACTTGGTAATCACGGGAGAGAAAATTGATTCAATTAGAGAAGATTTATTTTGACTTGAATGATCTTGAAGAATTGAAGACTTGGAGAAACTTGATCTTGGATGATTTCCTTAAAATCTTGAATCCAATTACTCAATTGCTCTTGATTGCTTGAAAACTTGATCATAACTTCTTGCACTTGATAATTGATGCCAAAATGAGGAGAGATAGGGGGCTTTTATACTCAAACCATCATTTTGGGATTCAAAAATAATTCAATCCAACCATAGGATCAGATTTCCTAATAATACCCCAACATAGGGCCCCGGGCCAAATTTGGGCCAAAACCCTTTGGGACAAAATGCCAAATTCATTCTATCCCAGGGATAGAATGGTTTTGGAGTACTGTACCATATACAATGAGCCCAAAATTGGACAAGGTTTCAGGATAGGTGAAAATATGGACAGGAAAAATTAACATATTGCTAGGATCATGAATAACAGATATTCGGATCTCGAAATCACCAAAATGGGGTCTAATAGGTCCTAATAAAGGATCCATTTATGGGTGCTAACTTTTTAGGATAGTACATCTTGGAACAAGTATCTCTTCCTCCTAAGGATCCCTTTACACTTGTTGAAAGATACATTTTTACACATTTTTCTCTTCCTTGGCCTCCAAAGAGTTATCTCTCTTTGGCTAAGGATGTATGTGCATTGTTGCCTAAAGGAAATATCCTTGGTGTTAAAGGTGGTTATCCTTGTTCTTATTTTCCTTAATTTGTCATCATATCTCTATGGTACCATCCAAAGGAAGGGGACATATATGCGGTAGATGTTGGCAAGTGATATTTTTGGTGTGATATGAGACACTTGAAGGTTTTCATTTATGGCAACACATTTGATAGTATGATCGAGTAAAGTATAGTTTTGGAGATATAGTTCTGAAATCGACTAAGTATAGAAACATAAGTACAAAGTATAACAACATTGTTTTGAACAGCAAAGATCGTGTATGATGTTTGACGACTTGCAAGCTTAGAGGAAGATACTATGGGATATGTATGACCCTCTGTTAAGATCGATTTTGTTTTGGTGATAATTATAGAGAGTTAGAGTGATTTAAAGACATGCGAAGACAATAGAAGAGTGTAATAGAGTAGTTGAATAGTTGCGATGATTAAGGGAGCATGAGATGGAATCCAAATGTGCTAATTTGGATTGGTATTGTGAATTACCTATACTTTGGTAATACAAGAGCACTGACAGTATATTTTTGTATAAGCATTTTTTGTATTTTGTATTGTAATTGAAAGCCGACCAAATGATGTAAGACATATATATATATATATATATATATATATATATATATATATGAAGAACATTTTGTAAAGCGAAGATGTATGTATGGAAGAGTATGTGAAAGTGTAAGAGATGACTGGAGGTAGATGCAAGATCATAGATTGACATATTTTTTTGATAGCTACAATTGGAACTATCTAAGCATTGGAGATGCTTATTTTTGTTTATTATTGAGAACACTTTATAACAGAAGTATTGGTTGTAAGAGCTTTAAGCTCAGTGTACCCCTATCAGGGTGTTGTATACCTTTAACGGGGTTGATATTCCTTTAACAAGGAAATGTACTATGTAATATTCAGCTCCTAACAGGGACATTATACTTTAGTGCATGCTTGTGGGTACCATCCCCACCGGGTTTTCCCTTGGCCAGGGTTTCCTCGACAATAAATAATGTTGTAATGAGTTGTGTGTTATTTCCTTATGTTCTTTCATTTCTGCAATCATATGGTTCATTTGGAATTGGTTTAAGTTTAATTTAAAGTGTTGTAATATTGATTCACCCCCCTCTCAGTATTACTTAATCCTAACAATTGGTATCAGAGTTGTTGGCCCTTGAAAAGAATGTTTAACAACTTAAGGGAGATCAAGATGGATTTTGTAAGTTTGGAAGAAAACTTTGAAGCAGCACTTGAAGACCTTGACAAAGAAAAAGAAGAGAAAGGTGACTTGAGATTCAATTTTAAGAAGAGCTAAGGGATTCATTAAGAAACTAAAAGATCAGCTTGAACTTTCCAGAATTCAGAGACATGATCTTATGGTTCAGATAAAAGAGGATTTAGACAATGATAATTCAGATCAGATAAAACAACTTGAACAAGAGAATGATACTTTGAAGCTTAATCATGAAATAATGACTAAAGAGATTCAACAAGAAAAGGATGCTAAAAAAAATATTGAAGGAGCTTTGAAGGATGCTAATATTCTGATGGGACAAATGAAGACTGAGCTTGACCATTACAAGAACATGTATCTAGAATTGGAGAAATATAATCAGATCATTAAAGGTGAACTTGTTGAGACAAAGAAACATATTGAGAGACTTCACATGAGAAATTAATTGATCAATGAACAAAGAGACAAATAGAAACCTAAAGGAGATATGACTGTCATTGGCTTCAATAAAGTTGAATGTTCTAAGAATCGACAAGAAAAACCTAATGTGAACACTGATGGAGAAAAACCTATTCCTAAAGAACCTAAAGAATGGATCAGACCTTTTAGAGGTAGATTTTTTGGTTGTAATAATTTTGGACACATGAAGAGAGATTGCAGAGGTAATGCCCCCTTTAAACCTTTTTCTAGTTATTGTCTTAATTGTCATGCATATGGGCACAAGAAAGTAGAATGCAGGAAACCTGATCAATCTAGATATAGACAAGATAACATTAGAGGAGAATTAGCAACTAAACCCACATGTTAAAAATGTAATAACCTTGGGCACATTGCAAGGTATTGTAAGTTGCAAGTAAATAAGAATAGACCTCCTCCTATTTTCTACAAATGCAACAATCTAGGGCATATAGAAAAGTTTTGTAGGTACAATAGAGTAGAAAATAGAAGAGTACCACCTCCTATGGATACAAAGAGGAATGCCAATGATACTAGTAAGAGTCTTGAAAATTATAAAAGTGAATTTGATTATTTTTTCAAGAAATAAATAGATAACAACATTGGTAAGGCATGGAAAGTCAAAGAGTCAAATGAGATAGTGGTTCAGGGAGAGACAATAGACGCTATTGAATCTTTTCCTGATGCTAACACTACTACATAAACCTAAATGGCCGATCTTGGCCTTAGGAGGAGCATTGGATGAAGACACCTAATTATATCCAACCCCTGATTATGAGGAGTAATCTCATGCAAGCTTGGTTATGATATCCAGAGACATTATAGAACCCATATCTGAGAGCGCAACATCAGATGATTCATATTATGTGATTGCGAGATTTTTGATTTACTGGACAGTGTACGAAGTTAAGTTTATTGGGTAATGTGCATTTCTCACTTAACAATGAATAAAAGACATCTAAGATTCTTATTTCTTCACCATTTAAAGAGAAGTGACCAAGGAGAGCATAGATTATAGATTATTAGACTACCAAGCAACCACATTGCGTGATCAATCAAAGCAGAAATTCAAAATTCAATGTGTTTAAGGTATTTAGACTATCTACTTGAACAAAAGTTATGGATGCACCATTGATTTATGATGTTTTAGATTGACCTAGATATAAATTTAAGAAACATTTGTTTAAGTCTTGTGAAGACGACCCTGAAGGAGCCTTTTCCCAAACACCACATGGCATCTTGCACGTAGAGGATATTAGGGCATATATTCATTGCAAATATGACACATTGGGAGATGATGAGATTGCTACAAAAATAAAAGACATGCTAGGTGATGATGGTAAAATGAAGGATGAATTCAAACACATGGACAACCTGAGAATTATGAAAACATTAGACTTGTATGAATTCAGCTAAGAAGAATGGTTCAAAATTATACTTAGCAGAGTTCATGATTAATTCATTTGGATAGGAGAGCAACCTGTAAATATTTGTAGTCAATTGATTCATGACATAAATGGGCTAGAAAACACTGGAGTTATCCCTGTGTCAGAGAAGCATATAAATAAACAAGTTGAAACCCTAACACACTCTAAATGGGACAGACGAGTAATGACAGTTAATGATATTTTCCTACAGGATGTTAGACTGATTACAATGATACTTGGATACAAGTTTTACTACAGCACTAGACCTATTTCAGTCTCTGCAAGAGTCATTATGATGGCTTATAGGATGGTAAAGGAAAAGAATACTTTCAACCTATGTTAGGTTCTGGCACAACAATTTTTGGAGAATGTAAAGTTAATCAAGAAGGATAAATCTAAAGCTTTTAGATTTGGCTCACTTCTAGTTCATATGTATATCCATATTAAGCATAAGTTTCTTGGGATGCACCCTAGAGCATGGAAAGACAACATACCCACTGGTATTTAGATATCATAGAGTTACAAAAGAAAAAATAGAACATGGGTGGATGGAGAACTGTTTGGCATGATCAAAATTCTTCAGAGGCAAATGAAAGAAAGATTCATAATTCATGAAGATTTAGTTGAAAGATATAAGGATACAATCTATTTGATGGTTGAAACTAGTTGTGTTTGTTTTGAGGTAGTTGTACTAAGGAAGAAATGGTGTTACCCTATGGGTTATGAAGTCAGTTCAGAAGCTTTAATTATGCAAGTTGAACATGTTCTGACATCTGATGTTGATACATCTGAGGAGAAATGGGACACATATGAAGAGAAATTAGTTAAAGTAAGAGAATAATAGAGTAGAGGTTTAAGGAAGAGAAGAGCGGAAAATATAATTGATGACTGTGCAGCTAAGGCGGGTATAACTAAAGAGGAGATAAGAGAAGTAAGGAAGAAGATATCAGAGAAATCTTCTAGGTTGGCAAGCACTGCTACTGCAGTCTTTCCACCTCAAAAAATTGAGCAGGTAGTTAGTCCTATTTCTATTGTAATTGATGTCACTACACCCTCACCACCATATAAGACATTGTGAGAAGAGATAGAAAATATTGTTCCTTAGAGAAACACAAGGTTCACTAAATTGGACTCACCTCCTAAGAAACAGAGGACTGAAGGAGAAGAGAAGAAAGTTGAAAAAGAGACCACAAATAACAGACATGTATGGAAGCCAGATATAGAGATGCTAGAGAAGAGATCTATTGATCAAGGGAATCTTGTTTCAATGAAAAAATACTATGACATGTATGAGGAATTTGACAAACTAGTGATTGAGGACATAGTGATTAATCATTTACTTATTTTCAAGAAGAATCTATTAGAGATAGAGGGCACTATACCTGAGGAATTATATGGTAAAATAGAGATTATAAAATAGGTTGCACATATTGATGATGAGGTAATTAGAAATCATTATTGAGGATATGTTGCCATTAGTTTTTGTATAGGAGAGAGAAAGAATATTTAATGAACTCAAACCTTTATTGAGAACTAAAGCAAGATTAGTGAAAATTATAGGAAAAAAATATGAGGAAGTAATAGAGGAGACTCAAAAGGCATTAGATCAGATACTTATGAGAAATATTCTTGAGAAAAATCCACCTCCTAAATCTACTATGCCTACACCTATAGGAATTAGAGAGAGCTCAAAGAAAATTGAAGCAAATATTGAGAAGAGCGAAGTAAATATTGACATGCAACCAGATTTCTATGTTTCTGGTGTGCACGTGACCCTTGACACTTCACTTAATGAGAAAGATCCATTTGAAGGAAATATTGATAATTCAGTGGTAGATGAAGTAGAATAGAAAGAGGAAGAACAAAAAGAGGTAGAGCATAAAGAAGAATCAGAATAGAAAAATGAGATAGACACAACAAAAGGAGAAGAGGCAAGAGTTGATGTAAAACTTGAAATTGACACATCTACTATTCTATTATTGGAAAGTAAAGACAAGTCTATAAGCACAAATGTTGATAGTATGGATGAGGATGAACCGATGAGACTATCCTTTATGGCATTCACAAAGGAAAAATAAATATCTGATCAGAAAGGAGACAAAAAAGACTAAGGTAATTACTAGAGAAATTGATACTATCAATAAACTACTTCTAGTCACTGTTATTTTTCAAAGTAAAGATGATGCAAAAAATCTGAAAAAGGCACTAGATTATTTTGATAGTCACTACGGGTCCTTAGTGAGATCGTTGAAAAGAAGGTAGAGAAAAGTTATCTAGAGAAGAAGTTGAAGGAAGTATGCCAATCTATTTCATGGGACTTGGGATTTCTAAGATCAGCTACATCAAAGGTCAAAAGTTGTGTCACACATGGAAGGACGTTATACAACTTGTATTAACCCTATCAGACACATACAAAATATAGAAGACATTATTGCAAAGGATAGGGCTACTTTGAACAACATGATGGATAGTTGTGAGATCTCCTCATAATCTGTAATGGAGATGGACAGAGAGGTAAAAAATATTTTGGATAAGTTGAATGTCTTGGATAAAGAGAAAGGGAGAGTAATGACAAGATTTGGTTTTCTAAAGAGTCTAATCACTCCTAAGCTATCAATTCTTGAAGTTCATCTATCTGATATGGAGAATACTTTAGATTCATTGACAAAATCTATGCATGTGGAGTTAAAAGCAGTAGAGACTTCATCCTATGCATTGAATGGACTAATGCATGTTAGAAATTTATTGGTAGAGTCATGGAATGTAGAAGTGAAGATCTTGGAAGATTCCTTTCAAGATATTCTAAAACTAGTGAGAGAGCACTAATTTCTACATTTTTGTAAATTTTGGATACACCTTTGCCATTTTTTTAAAGGGGGAGAAGAGAAGAGAAAAATGAGAAAAGTAGAAGAGAAGATAAGAAGATAACAGTTTGTGTTGGGAAACTTAGTCATTTTTCGATAAGTGTTTCCACCAATGCCAAAGGGAGAGGGAAAGTGATATTTTTGGTGTGATAAGAGACACTTGAAGGTTGTCATTTATGGAAACACATCTGATAGTATGATCGAGTAAAGTATAGTTTTGGAGATATAGTTCTAAAATTGACTAAGTATAGAAACAGAAGTACAGAGTATAACAACATTGTTTTGGATAGGGAAGATTGTGTATGATGTTTGATGAATTGCAAGCTTAGAGGAAGGTACTATGGATATGTATGACCTTTAATTAAGATTAATTTTTTTTGTGATGATTACAGAGAGTTAGAGTGATTTGAAGACATCAGAACAGTGTAACAGAGAAGTTGAACAGTTGTGATGATTAAGGGAGCATGAGATGGAATCCAAACGTGCTAAGTTGGATTGGTATTGTGAATTACCTATACTTTAGTAATACAAGAGCGCCGACATTATATTTTTGTATAAGTATTTATTATATTTTTAATTATAATTGAGAGCCAACCAAATGATGTAAGACATGTGTGTGTGTGTGTGTGTGAAGAACATTTTGTAAAGCAAAGATGTATGTATGGAAGAGTATGTGAAAGAGTTAGAGATGACTGATGACAAATGCAAGATCAGAGATTAACAGATTTTGTTGAGAGATAGTACTGGAACTATCTAAGCATTGGAGATGCTTGTTTTTGTTCATTACTGAGAACACTTTGTGACAAAAGTATTGGTTGTAAGAGTTGTAAGCCCGGCGTACCCCTAACAGGGTGTTGTATACCTTTAATAGGGTTGATATTCCTTTAAAAAGGATATGTACTATGTAATATTCATCTCCTAGCAGGGACATTATACTTTAGTGCATGCTTGTGGGTACCATCTCCACCGGGTTTTTCCCTTGGCCAAGGTTTCCTCGACAACAAATAATGGTGTAATGAGTTGTGTGTTATTTTCTTCTGTTATTTTCATTTCTAAAAACATATGGTTCATTTGGAATTGGTTTAAGTTGAATTTAAAGTTTTGTAATATTGATTCACCCCCTCTCAGCATTACTTAATCCTAAAAATAGATCCTTGTATATTATATTGAAGATTCCTTTGGAGACAATGCTTTCCTTGGGGCAATCCTTTTGTTTTTTGATATTTCCTTGGAGATAGTGCTTTCCTTGGTTATATTTTTTGTATTATTTTAGTGGATTCCTTTGGAGACAATGATTTCCTTTGGCAAATCCTTTTTTCTGTTGCAATTTTCCTTAAAGATGTTGCTTTCCTTGGTTATCTTTTTTGCACTGTTTAAGTATATTCCTTTGGAGACATCACTTTCCTTATGGTAATCCTTATATATTATATAGAGGATTCCTTTTGAGATAATGATTTCATTGGGGAAAATACTTTTTTAATGTTTTTATTAGTAGATTCCTTTGGAGATAATGCTTTCCTTGGGGCAATCCTTTTGGAAGGATTTCTTTGCATACAATGATTTACTTGGTTATTCTTGGAATGGGTTGACTAGCATAAAGAATCTCATTGGATTATCAACTCCATATTTGCATCAATCCTACCCTCTCTTGGTATGAATGGAACTAGCATAACATAACTTGCTAGATTATTTCCTACTCTTCCTCCTCTTTGGTCTCGTAGATCACAAAACATAATACAACTATTTATCCACTAGAATGTATACTCTTTCATGGATCGCCTAGAATAATACACTTTACTAACCAATATAATTCATGACTTCCTTTCTCTTTCTCTTCTGTGATCCCATAAACATAATGCACCTTTCTAGTTGTTTGATCATGGGCCTTGTATCATCTTTGATATGTCCTCTTACTATTCCTATGGGACCACTCGTGCTCCTAAAATAGCATTCTGAATGTGATACTAGAGATTGAGACATTTTTCTCATCAAGGTCTCTTGACCTAGTTGATTTAGAGCCTTTTTTAAGTAATAAACCCTTTTTTGTTTTTTTTTAATTTGCCTTTTGTCTTTTTTTTTTGTTTTGTTTTCCCTTGCACTTAGTTGTATGAGTTAAGATCCTTTGTTTTGGGGCTTGTTTTCTTGAATTTAGTGATGCCTTAGCTCTTTGAAATGTTTCCTAATGATCATCTCTCTCTTCATATCCCTTTCTTCTACTTTACCATGAGTATATGTATAGGCTCGTACTCTCATAAAGTAGGAGATAAACATATCATTGCAAATTGTACATAGTGCCTAAGGTGTTTGATTCCATGCTTACTTAACACCCATTTTAGTGTGTATTCCATTCGTGCATGCATCATTAAACCTTTACTATGTATTTAATTAATAAATCTTTAAATATGAGTCCTCTCTTAATTTAATTTAAAGGTGATCCCTTAATTATAAGTGTTCCTCCTTTATTTATTTCATTCATTCATCATGGGTGACCTTTTGTATTTATCTCGATAACAAACCTCAATTTACTGCATGCATGGGGCATCCACATATCTAAATTGACCCCTGACTATATTATGAGCTTGGAATGGATGGTATAGGGTGATTAGGTAGACCTATGGTGTTATTAAACTTTCCCCTAACCTTGGAGTCACCCCATACACTGCAAATTGGGCCCAAATTTGAATTGGTGAAAGGACGTCTAATTTTAGTGGGATCTTCAAAACCTTGTTAGTCTCCTTTGAGTTTTGAGCCCCAAAATGGCTTGGATAGGTATATAAACAAGGTATCCTCCCTCATTTTGGTAATAAAAATAAATCATTTTAAATCCATTCATTCAATCAAGCATATGCTTGATCTCAAGCATTCAAAAATCATTCAAGGATAAATCAAGCATTCAAGGCACTTAATCCCACCATATCCTTCATTGTGGAAAGTATCAATAACCATCATGCAAGCATGTCCATTATAATGTCCTTTTAGGTATTTATGGATTCATTATAGTGTATCAACACTTATGATCCGATTACAAGAATCATTTGTATCATCAAGGTATAATATATCTTACTCTCCTATCAAGCCCCTGCTACATGATAGCACACTTTCTTTTCAAGAATTTATATTTAAAATTTAAAGTTAATTCCTTAATAATGGTTTGACTTAGGAAACCCCCTTTCCACCAATCTTTCTTCCCATTTTATATGTGCAGATGATAGGTGGTGCAGTTACGGACAAGGTTACAAGAAGGTCTAATAGAAAGCTACAATTGACTATAAATTCATTAGATTCTATTATGTATAGGGAAATTTGACTAAACCTTGACCTCCTACTCACCTATGACCTTCTTGTTCGCCCCTGTTGGTTGTATTTCATGTTTTGCTGTTTTGCCCTGTGCCTTGCTATCTTCTCTGAAAATTTGCAGGTCTTCATGTCTCTTCCTTGTCAAAATCTTGTTAAAACCCTGCTAAAACCCTAAGGCATAATGTAAAATGATGCATTTTAAACCCTTAGCCATGTCTTCTATTCCTGCGTTAACTTTTTGAATCACTTAAGGCATGTGCTATTTAAAAGATTAAGTTGGGTCGCTAGATCGCATAACCCAAACTGAATATCCCGAAATGTCTCCCGACTTCGTTTTCGCCTTATGTCGCTTAGTCTCATGATAAAATAGAATATTCTCCAAGTGTATCGAGACTTAGCGATTTTCCTTTGGTCGGGTTGTCGCTTAATTCCATGCTATAAGCTTTCAAAGGACACGGGACCCACCTTCAGTCGGGTGATCGCGTGAAGAAGAGGCAAGTCAACAAGATGTCTTCCGACCTTGCGCCTTTCTTCATGTCGCGTGATCGCTTGATCCACCTAGTCAAACAGTTAAGGTTTCTCTTCAGTCGCGTGGTCTCGTGATATTTGGCGGTTAGTGGATAACAGCCATGACCATGCGACTAACAGTTTCCGGTTAAATGATTTCCCTCAGTCGGGATGTCGCCAGGTCAAAAGGATTGCTCATATTTTCAGTATGTATAAAATGGATGAAGTAAAAGAAGACATCTGTCAAAAAGCTAATGGATGTCGCTGGGTCGCTTGATGTAAGAAAGGGATCAAGCGATAAAGAGACTAAGTTACATTACCCTTCAGTCGCGAAGTCTCTTGATATTTTAAGGGTATGTCATATTCTACGGCGATTAAGAGACAGTCGTCCGATGAACAAATGCCAAGATCTGACGGTGGTCGCTAAGTCGGATGATAAAAGTGTCCCAGGTAAAAGGTACTCCCGACTATGCGATTAAGGTATGTCGCAAAGTCGCTGGAAACAGAGAAAGGATACATTCCCAGTGAAAGGTTAAGTTATGTCTATCACCCGACTCAGCGACTAAGGGATTGCCGTAAAGTCTTGAGAAGAGAAAGAAGCATCTGGCGACTTAGCGATTACTGAGAAATGATAAGTGTAACGGTTTGTCGCGTAGTCTGAAGATAAAGACTGAGTTAAGATTAACCCTACGCGACTAAGATTTTCACATGGTCGCCTGATCGCTAGCAGACTTGGGTTAAGCCATGGTAATGAATCACATTGTCGCCAAGTCTGATGAGTAAACCATGATTAAGAAGATGTGCTCGCGACAACAAGACTTAATGAGGTCGCGAGGTCGCCAAATGAACTGAATCCATATTGCGGCGCCAAGTGGATGAACAGGACAAAAGGAAATCAGCCGGCGGCCAATCAGATATAAGAATTTTTGATTACTGTGTACTAAAGGTAGCTGAGATGTATGACAGAGGACGAATAACAAAGAGCCATGTCAGCTGTCTTAACCGTTTGATGATGGCGCCGAATTTTTAAAGGATTTGAATTCAATTTCCTGTCAACTCGCACACTACGGCTAGGTTTTGGAAATGTTTCATGGCATGTAAACTTAAATGCAGAACTGACGTTTCTGAACTTTGAGCCATGTACTCT
>MU226935.1:772819-791212 GCA_018584345.1 Thuja plicata
ACATTAACAAATACTGTGTTATCAGTCATTTTATAAGGTAAAACCTGCCTGAGTAGTTGTGGAACTCAAAAATGAAGAAGGATATTATTTAAGTCCTTAGCAATTAGGCTTTTCTTGCCTCTGAACTGTGAATCAGGATTAAGAGGTAACAAGATTCAAATAAGCATATCAAGCAGTATAGTTCATGCAAGAAAAATCCCTAACAGCCCCATTCCTAACTTCTCAAATTGAAACAATCACTATTCTATTTTTTTGTTTGGTTTTAGAATTGGATTTTCAGTCTGCATATATAAAATTTCATTTCTCCTTCCATCTTGCATTTCCATTTCCATTTTGCATAGTCATCTTAAACTCATAGCCAAAGAATCCTTGTATCCATTCAGTGCTTAAGCCTCATTAAGCCTAGTGGATCAATCTTCCTTCCAATGTCTGAAAGAAATTAAGTGCAAGCTTTGTATTTTGATTATCCATCCTAGTAAATATCATCAGACCTATTTTCTTTTATTACAACTCTTAACAAAAGATTTATTCATTTATCAGGCAATCATTAACAAGATTCAAGAAGATCTGAGTAAGTTAAAAATTTGCAATGAAAAAGTGATTGATTATAAAAATATGGTTTCACTCCTCCCTTCTCCAAATCCTACTTCAATTTCTTTTACTACTTCTTCTTATCATCCACTGGTGTCAAACACTTCAATTTCACTTTAGTAGCTCAAGGATGAAGTAGCAAAGTTACAAGAGAGTCTGAGAAAAGCTCAAAAGATGATGGAGAGAAAATAGCCAGTGATTTTCTTGAAGAGTATAATAAGGTGTTGTCAGTCCTCCTTTCTCCACATCCTAATTCAACTTCTTTTGCTACATCTTCTCACCAACCAGTGTCAGATGCTTCATGTTTACTTCAAGAGATAAAGGAACTCATGGATGAAGTAGAAAGGTTGGATGATGATCTAAAAAGGATAAAAGAGTCTAAGAAAAAGTCAAATGATGATGGAGATAAAAGAGTTAGTTATTTTCTTGAAGAGTATAATCCAGTGGTGTCTCTCCTCCCTTCTAATTCCAATCCATCGATGATAAATACCTTATTTGATTTAATTAGATATATACGAGGCTGTATGATAACATGCATCTCTAACAATGTTGAACTAGTTTAAGAGTCTTATAAAGCATTGGATAATACAATCAAGGATCGTGACAGGGCAAAAAATAGATTGAAATGCTTATAAAAAATTAGTCTCCTTAAGTTAAATTTCTAAAATTCTTGTTCAATCATGCAAATTTTGATGTTAATAGTCTCAATTCCAATTGTAAAATTGTTGCAAAATTTGACGAGATGGGAACCATTCTCCATAATTATATCTTCTATCATGATTCATTAATTAATTGTTTGAGATATTATGAAGGTCGACCAATAGATGAGGTGCCTCCTATTTTGATAGAAGAAGGGGAGTTGATGAAATTTTCACACTGGAGGATTTATGTTTATCTTAGAGTTTGTTTCTCATCAAGAGGATTTGATGATTACAACATTATAAACTTGGGATTTTTGAATTCTACTAGAGCAACTTTATTCCATTAAGAATTGGATGAGAGAGTTTTGCAAGATTATGGAGATATCCAGTCAATTATAACCTTGATGATATGACAAAAGTAAATCAATTTCCAGGGGCTAATGAAATTTTTTTAATTTATATTATCTCTTTCATACTAATGATTTTACATTGTACAATTTGCATTTCTATGCATGGACCCTAGTGACTAGTCAATAGTAGCACTTATTTTTGGACCATTTCAATGCCCTTTGTAGCATGCTTCACTCTTCATGTGATGTAATTACAAGCCTTTATTTAGTACTGAGATTATAGTATCCCTGTTAAAATATTTAGCCATGTTAGGATTCCAGAGTAATAGTGGGCTCACTACCCAGGCACACTGCCTAAAGAAGGTTAAATCCACCCTCGGGACTTATAGTCTGAAATACAAGTGTATGTAGGAAATACACAATCCTGTGAACTGTCTGATAGAAACTATCTTCGCTTGGTCAGTTCCAATGAAGTACCATAATCACATCCTCTACTCTACATCCAGCAGACAAACAAGCTCACATCTTCCACACTTTGTTGTCTCTATCTCAATCACATCCATATCTTTGCTTTTCAAAAAAAGATCTCTCGTATATACCCTATTACAACAATTAATTAGGTCTACCAATTAGGCTTTCCCAATATACAAATAATTACTTAACCTCTTTCTAATATACACATGGTACTTATAACAAGTAAAACATCAATTATAATTCATCAAATATAACCCAAGATCTGTAATCCATGCTCGCAATCCATAATACACACTATATCTTTGAATTCGGCCACAAATAGGTCTTTTCCATAACACATGCCACAACTGACATCACCAAGAGTTCTATGACTTGTGAAACATAACAAAAATTCCTTATCATATGTCTTCTTCCATCCCTTAAGCTCACATAACCTGAATCCATATCACTTGGTAGTTATACTAAAAACACAAAGATTAACTCTATAAAAGATTACTATCACCGTCTAGTACCCAGTCTTCACTAAAACATCTGTAACTCATCTTATAAAAAATATTAAGTCATGTGACCTTAGAAATAATATCATCACACATCCTTGTACACATCATCATCTTCATTCGTTCTAATCAACCATATAGTACCTGTACACCTTTGTCAATCATCAAGCAATAGTAATAACCAGTATGTTCTGCCTCCATAGAAACATATGTTGACATCAGTGACCAAACATGAATGCCAGCAACATCATCAAAACCCAATTCCAACAATCTCCCCTTTTGGCATTGATGGCAACATATGGGAAAATCCATCAACCCAAAATTACTCTCTCAATACAATCTTCTCAATATCCTCAACACAACTCTCCCTCAACAGTAGAGATTTTCTCATAGAATCTCTCCCCCTTTGACAACAATGGCAAAGGGTGTCATAACTCTTCTTCTTTCTTCTACACGTTGTATCTTTTTCAAAACTTCATGCCTGTAAGAACCAGGTGCAAAATCACCCAAATATGTTCTATAATGTTCCTACAATCACTCCCCCTGAGGAGTAGATCCATACATCAAGTCTAGAAAATGATATAGCTTTGAAAGCCACTGGACTGATGCATTCCTGCATTAATTTAGTTCTCGCAAGGAGGGGCTTCACCCCAAGCATACCTCTGAGATAATCAAAGGCATCCTTTGGACAATGTTTTGTAAATATATCTACTATTTATTACTTTGTGCTTATATACTCCAATCTGATCTCCCTCTCTAGTACCTTCTCTCTCAAGAAATGACTTGATGAAAATATGTTTAGTCTTTGAATGCATTACTAGATTCTTCGACATGTTCAATGTGCTAGTGCTATCACAATGGATAACCACTGGCTCTTCAACAATTATTTTGATGTCCTTCAGCATATGTTTCATCCAAAAAATCTGTGTGCAATTAATAGCAGCAACAAAATATTCACATTTAGCAGTAGACTGAGCTATACAATCCTACTTCTTACTTAACCATGAAACCAACCTTTTTCCAAGGAAAAATGCTCATCCACTTGTACTCTTTTTGTCATCCACACTACCTACCCAATCAGCATCAGTATATGCATGTAAGATAAAATCATCATATTTTTCATCCCATAACCCATATTCTATTATTCATTTCAAGTATCTAAAAATTCTTTTCACAACAGCAAGGTGTGTATCTTTAGGATCCGCTTGATATCTTGCCATAATTCCAACTGTATTAGAAATATCTGGTATGGTGTGAGTTAGATATTGTAGACCTTCAATCATTGATCTGTATTTTGTCTAAAAAATAATCTAAGTTTCATCATTATTAGTAATTTTTTAACTAGTCACCATGGGTGTCCCAACAAGTTTACAATCTTCCATTCCAAATTTCATCAACATTTCCTTAAGATACTTGGTTTGAGAAATGAAAATACCACTCTTGTTCTGATTAATTTGCAATCCAAGAAAAAATTTCATCTCTCCAATCATTGACATTTCAAATTCATTTTCCATCTCTTTAGAAAACCTTTTACTCATTTCATCATTTCCTCCAAAATTGATATCATCAACAAAAACTTCTACAATTAGAATTCCATCTTCACTAGTTCTTAAGTACAAATTATTGTCTGCATTATCTTTTCTAAAGCCAAGACAAAGTAGATACATGTCTAGTCTTGCATACCATGATCTTGGTGTTTATTTAAGCCCATACAAAGCTTTCTTCAACTTTCAAAACATGTCTTCATCTTCTGTCAAAGGAAATCTACCAGGTTGCTCAATGTATATCTCTTCCTCTATATCTCCATTGAAAAAATGTAGATTTCACATCCATCTGATATACCTTAAAATATTTATGTGGAGCATAAGCAATAAATAATCTTACTACTTCCAACCTAGCAACATGAGCAAATGTTTCTTCAAATTCTATGCCTTCTTGTTGCGAGTAGCCTTTACAAACCTGTCTTGCTTTATTTCTTACCATTGTTCCTTCCTCATCAATTTTGTTTCTAAAAACCCACTTAGTTCCTATAACATTCTTGTTTTTAGGTCTTGGAACCAATTCCCAAGTATTGTTCTTCTTTATCTATTCTAATTCTTCCTACATAGCTTTAGTCCAAGATTCATCTCTACATGCCTCATCAATAGATTTTGGTTCAACTTGATAAATCATACCTTGGAGTCTTAGGAATTTTAGTAGGATCATTTGAGTCATCTTGACATACGTCGATCTCACAATCAATCTCAAAAGGTTCTTTATCTGTCGTAACCTCCTTGATCTCTGTAGTCTGATTATAGTCATACATTCTCTCTTGAATCTAGAAATTGTCATCAATCCTCACATTAGCACTTTCAATCATCTTCCTCAATCTTAGATTGAAACATTTATAGGTTTTTCTTTTAGTGGAATAACCAAGGAAGATCCCTTAATCACTTCTAGCATCAAACTTTTCTATCTCATCATCTCTTTTGATATAGCATTTGCTACCAAATATTCTAAAATATTTCATAGTAGGAGTATGATTAAACCATAATTCATAAGGAGTCTTACTTGTACATTCTCTGATATGAATTATGTTTAAAGTATACACAACAGTACCAACAACTTCTCTCCAATGAACATGTGATACATTTCCTTCCAGCAACATAGTTCTAGCAACATCTAGTTTCTTCGCTCTGCTATCCCGTTTTGTTGTGGTGTCCTAGGAGAAGATGTTTGTCTATATATTCCATGTTCTTCGTAGTAGGTACTAAACAAATTTGAAGTAAACTCAACACCTCTATTTGATCTCAAACAATTTATCTTTAAGCCTAGTTCAATCTCAACTTTTTCTTTGAATATTTTGAATTTGTCAAACGCCTATGATTTCTCTCTTAGATATGTAACCCACATCATCGTAGAAAATTCATCAACAAAAAGTTTAAAGTACCTTTCACCATAGTAAGATCTTGTTCTTGTAGGACCACACAGATCTGTATGCACTAGATCCAACTTATCTTTCGCTAAGATTTTCTTTTAAAACTGCTTCTAGTCTGCTTCCCCATTACACATTCTCTACACATGGTGTTAGATGGTTTCACAATCTTTGGTAGGTCTCTAATTGCATTAGTTGTACTTGCATTCACAATATTATTAAAGTTAGCATGACAAAATCTTCTATGCCATAAACAATTGTCATCTACCTTTGAAACAAAATAAGAAGCCTTAGATGTATTTAATTCAAATACATTACCTCTGGATTTAGAACCAGATGCGATCAAGTCTCCTAACTTACTTCTGATAGAACATTTCCCATCAATGAATTTCAATTGATAACCTTTGTCCACTAGTTGTCCAACACTCAAAAAATTGTGCTTAAGCCCATTAACAAGTAATACATTGTCAGTATTGGTCTTTCCATCCAAAGATATAGATCCAACTCCAATGATAAGCTTAGGAGTATTGTCACCAAATCTCACAACACCACCATTAGTTCTTATTCAGTTTAACAAAATCATTTTTATCTCCAATCATATGGTGTGAACAACCACTGTTTATGACCTATTCAAACTTTTTTCAACATGAGATACTAAGGCTCTTTATTCATGTATAGGTTTATCATCCTTGATAGCAATAAATCCAATCTCATCATAATCAATAGCATCATCATTAGAAATGTTAGAGTAATAAATTGATTCCACTTATTAATTAAATCATATTGATATAATTATTAGATCACTTATTATCTCTATTTCACTTAAGCTAAACTTTAGGCATATAATAATTAATTCTTTTATTAATTATTATTATGCAACTTAGATTTTTGCCCTTTAGGGTTTTTCTTTTAGGGTTTCGATCACCTTCATAAGGTTTGATCTCTTTGTATTTTGTATTCCCTCTTTGAATGAATATTTTATCTTTCAGAACTTTTTTGTCTCCAAGCTTTGCTTTTGTAACAGGTTATTTTGCATGCGGATGATCTTGGCTTATGAATTCTTTGAAGTCTAACATGGTATCAGAGCCTCGCTGCTGCAACCCATTCTCGAGTTTTTGGAGCTCCGAGGGTTTCAAGGTTTTTCTATTTTTTTATGTGGATTTGGAGGGGATTTTTTGTTTGGAGCACTTTGGGCAAAAAATGACATTTGGGTTGTGTGTGAAATGCCCCAAAACCCCCCATTTTCATATAAGGCACGTCCTATTTGGACACAGTTGAAATTTGGGCCCTATTTTTGTATTCACGACCCTTGGCATGCTTTACGAGGCAAAAATCTATCGTAGTTTCCATACTGCCTCAATTTTTGTGTTGTCTCAGTTTCTGTACCACCTCAATTTCTGTGTTACCTCAATTTTTGTGTCACCTCAATTTTCGTGTTGTCTAGTTGAATGGAGGAGAGAAAATGACAGCCCTATCTTTTTTTAAATATTTTTTTAAAACAAAAAAAAATATAAAGTTTATTTTATGTTTTTTTCTTTAATAAAAAAACATGCTTTTTTTATATTTTTTTAAAATAAAAAAATATATAAATGTTTTTTGTCTGTTTTTTCTTTAAAAAATATGCTATTTTTAAAATCTTTTTTTCAAAAAACTACATGTTTTTTTAATTATTTAAAAAAAAAACAATTGTTATTTTTTATTATTTTTTCATTAAAAAAATAATATTTTTTTCTGCCAAATTTGGTGGGAAATCTAGAGGCAGTCTAGATTTGGAGGGTTTTTCCAGTATAGTTGAGCTCCGCCATTTTTGGCTGAGGTTTCTTCCGGTTCATTTGGTTTTTGACCTACTGGTGGTTTTTTGCTCACAACTTGAGCAAACAGAGGCATTTTTTGCCAAACAAGATATCGACGGAAAGATGGTTTTGAGGCCGATCTGATTTTTCAGTTTGGTTATCTGATTTTTTTGTCTTGCAGAGGTTTTTGCCTGTCAAAGTCATTGTTCCATTTTGCGCTCTGGTCACTATACCTCGATCCTCCAAACTCCTTTGTTTGACTTCTGCATGGCATCGCAAAGTTGCTTATGTTCTCCTTTCTTATTCTATGGGTCTCACTCCCAAGATTTGCTCCATGTATCTTTTATTCAATTTTTTGCTTTATGTCATTATGGTGGATATCTTGGATGTTTCAGGTCCTAGGATCATTTCCTTTTCTAAATATTGTATACATCTTTTTCTATAACATTTCTTGCAAACACACTGAGATAAAGTGTCATATGATGCATGTTTGGGATCCTGCACATTTTGTGCTTGATTGTACTCACACTATATTTTCAAGTGTCATTGGGGGTTTGATGTTTTCTTGGTTTTTCATGTACCTTTGTCAAGTGAGTGTTGCTTCCACGACATTAGCCTCACTATGTGTGTCTAGTGAGTGTTCATTCCATGACACCATCCTTTATTTGTGCTTGTACGTTCTTCATCATGCAATGTTTTTTGGAAGTCTATTTCAATATACCTGTCATACCTCTCCCTGCTCAACATTATGGGGAGTATCTCTTGTTGGTTCTAATGATTCCTTGGTTCGATTGATCGGCTCTTCAGGCTTATTTTACAGTCTTCTCTACCTGATCATGTTTTATTACAGTGGAGGTTCCAACAGTTATTTTTTGAAATTGTTTGTAGCTTCATGCTTTAGAGGTGTTCTACATGTTCTTTCTCTATTCCTATTTTCTAGGACATTCTCTAGTTTGGAGGCTTCTTCATTCGTTCACTAGGCTTCATCTCTTTTTGGAGAGGGGTTTTTCCCACTGGGTTTTCTCCTTTTCTCCTTTTTATGAAGATTTTTTGTACTTGGGTACTTGATCAGGCCTTGTTGCCGGGACCCATTTTCCTGCTTTCAGTAGTTGTTCCTAGGTTTTTAGCTTCTCCCTAAGTTTATCTTAAGGGGGGGTGTTAGAGTAATAAAGTGATTCCACTTATTAATTAAATCATATTGATTTAATTATTAAGTCACTTATTATCTCTATTTCACTTAAGCTAAACTTTAGGCATATAATAATTAATTCTTTTATTAATTATTATTATGCAACCTAGATTTTTCCCCTTTAGGATTTTTCTTTTAGGGTTTCGATCACCTTCATAAGGTTTGATCTCTTTGTATTTTGTATTCCCTCTCTGAATGAATATTTTGTCTTTAAGAACCTTTTTGTCTCCAAGCTTTGCTTTTGTAACAGGTTATTTTGCATGCAGATGATCTTGGCTTATGAATTCTTTGAATTATAACAAGAAACACCTTCACTAGCATAATAACATTCCTTATCCTTTGAATACTTAGGTTTATAAAACTTATATTTATGGTTTGGAACCCTTGTAGGACATCTAGATGCAAAATGACCTATCTTATTACACGAAAAAAAATTTCAGAGGTAACTTTCCTTTAAACTTACCCTTACCTCTCTTTTCTCTTATGGAAATCAAGGCCACAATTTCATCTAACTTTCTTTCTTCTTCCTATATTTGTTCCCATTCATCAGCATATTCACCAAGCTCTTCTCTCAAGTCACTAGTGTTGGTGCTCGCAATTACTGATAAAGTCTTTTTATTTTTATTCATAGTCCCCTCGAATGTTGCCTCAACTTTAGGTAATGAATCTCTCAACTCTGTGGCCTCAAAGGTAGTTAGTTTTCCAATCAACATCTCTCTGTTGAAATTTGATGTCAAAGGTATGATCTCTTCTATAGCTTGCACTTTGGTTTTTTATACAGGTGTCAGGGATCTAAGAATTTTTGCAAGCACTTCTTCCTCACTATAAGTGGCTCCAGAGTTCCCGATGCCAATAAAAACTTCAGTAACTCTCTATGCATATTCTCTAATATTCTCATCATCTCTCATTTTCAACATTTCCATATTTGTCTTCTAGTTCTGCAACTTCGCCTTCTTTGTAAACTTGTCTCCTTCGTATAGTGCTTCCAATCTTGTCCAAATTTCATGTGTAGAATCTAAATCTTTTACCTCTGTGAATTCACCTTCAAAATGTGCATTGATCAATGCTTCTCTTGCGACCATGTTGTATGAGAATATATTCTTTTTTTCATCATTATCCTTATCTAGTTCATCCCCAATCTTCATCTGTACATTATTTTGTGTTATCATCCAATAGTCGATTCCCAAGCATATAAAATGTGTTCTCATCTTGTTCTTCCAACTGTCAAAGTTTTCAGGATCAAACTTTGGGCTATCCTTCCTATAGAATGTCATCTTTAGGATCACCTCAAGCTATTAAAATTTCTCTCTAAGGACCAGTAGCTTTGATACCAATTGTTAGGAATAAAAGTCCACCAACACAACTGAGAGGGGGGGTGAATCAGTTGTGAGATAGATTATTAAACATTAAAATTTATAAACAAAACTTTAATCCAAATGATAACATAGTAAATGCCAACACAATAATACAATCCTTTGTTGTCGAGGAAACCCTGCTAAAGGTAAAACCCCAGTGGGAATTAGTACCCACAAATAATATACTAAGAGTATAGTATCCCTATTAAAAGATTTATCCCTATTAGGAGCTTATTGATGCATTATAGTACAAAGTCCATGTTAAAGGACAAAGCTTGTTAGGAGTCAAGAGTAGCAGTGGGCTCACTACCCAAGCACATTGCCTAAAGAAGGTTAAATCCACCCTCGGGACTTGCAGTCCAAAATACAAGTGTATATAGGAAATACACAATCTTGTGACTGTCTAATAGCAACTGGCTTTGCTTGGTCAGTTCCAATGAAGTACCATAATCACATCCTCTGCTCTACATCCAACAGACAAACAAGCTCGCAGCTTCCACACTTTGATGTCTCTATCTTAATCACATCCCTATCTTTGCTTTTCAAAAAAAGATCTCTCATATATACCCTATTACAATAATTAATTAGGTCAACCAATTAGGCTTTCCCAATAGATAAATAATTACTTAACCTCTTGCTAAGATACACACGGTACCTATAACAAGTAAATATTAATTACAATTCATCAAATATAATCCAAGATCTGTAATCCATGCTTGCAATCTATAATACACGTTATATCTCTGAAGTTGACCAAAAATAGGTCTTCTCCATAACACAGGCCACAAATTATGTCACCAAGAGTTCTATGACTTGCGAAACATAACAAACATTCCTTATTATGTCTTCTTCCATCCCTTAAGCTCGCATAACTTGAATCCATATCTCTCGTAAGTTATACTAAAAACACAGAGACTAACTCTGTCAAAGATCACTATCATTGTCCAGTACCCAGTCTTCACTAAAACATTAGTAACTCATCTAATAGACAATATTAAGTCGTGCAACCTTAGAAATAAGATAACCACACATTGACCTTGTACACATAACCATCTTCACTCATTTTGAATCAACTGTATAGTACTCATACACCTCTGTCAGTCATCAAGCAATAGTAATAACCAGTATGTTCTGCCTCCATAGAAACATATGTTGACATCAGTGACAAAACATGAATGCCAACAACATCATCAAAAACCAATTCCAACAACCTATTGATAATTCGTAACTGAAAGTGAGACTTGAATTGATTGTACCAAACAAAGATTCTTTCAAGGATATCAACATTTAATAGAATCAAAAACTTTTGCCTTGTCTACTTTTATAGGAATTTATTCCAAATCAGTCCTTATCTTCTCCTCTATTTTCTTCTTTAAAGTTTCAATGCCAATGTATCACTCCATTGAGTCATAAGGCCTCAAAAAACTAAGTTGTGTGAATTTGTCAAATTTTTCATGTATTTCCTACATCATTTGTTCAACCTTTCCCATAAATTTCTCAATTTTACCTAGTATTAAAAAAAATTAATCACATTTATTACCATCGTTGAGAAGTAAATGTGTTTCTAAATTCCTTTGGATGCGAATTCACTATAAGTGCATGTGTAGAGTTTTAAAAAAAAAATGTTTGTCCATTTTGTCTAATGATCTAATCTATTTATTTTCATTAAAACACTTATTGAGCTACTTAAAATGCTCTATGAGATTTCAAAAAAAATCTAAAAAATGAAATAACTGATCACTTCTATGCATTATTTCCTCCCAAATATTTTTTTTTATATGCCTTATTATTTTTCCACATACTTCAAATAGTCTTTTTTAATTAGACGTGTTTTCCTCCTCTTCAAGTTCTTTAGGTCTCTATTCAAATTTCTATTGGTCTCTCATTTTAACAATTTCACTATCCAACTGCTTTTCTTTTTGTTGCAGTTTGTCTTGTTTGGATTCTACTAGGTCTTTGGCATTTTATAACCTTCTTGATTTGGCTCTTTCATTATTGTAACATAAGAAATGGCGAACCTCTATGCTATGTAGGAAGATGGCACACCAAATCAAATGTGGATATGAGGGGATATCCTATGTTACATTAGGAACACCCACAAAAGACTTCACCCGCAAACCCAGGCCAGATTAGGAAAGCCAGAAATGATGAAGGGAAGTTAATGCTAGATCTAGATTTGAAGATGGATTATGGGGATTGAGTTCATTTTATGTTAAGATGTAAATGATATGTAAAATTATATGCAAGACTTTGAAAGGAATGCAAACTATGATAAACGAAATGAAAACTAACTAAATATGATATCAGATCTGATGCATAAAATTAAATGTGAGATGAAAAGTAGAATAACGAATTCACCTTGAAGTTAGGAAAGGAGGATAAAACTTCAAATCTGGAATGACTATCACAAAGCTATTAGAATTGGAAATTTTTTTGGATCTAGAACCCTGGTACATATATCTCCAAACTATGAAATTTTTAGATTCTTAGGACAATGCCAAACCAAGTCGACCTTGTCCAAAAAAATCGGCCTTGTCCTGGAGACTCAAAATATGACAAATCCTATAGAGGATCGGTCACTAGTTCTGCAACTCTTAAATTTTGGATCTGAAACTCCAAATACCTATTCCTACACACAAGGAGAAGGGGAAAAGGTTGTGGAAAGGGGATTTACTTGGTCAAGCCCATGTATAGGAATCAACCTTGAAATGAAATAGAAATTTCATAAACAAGATAAATGTCAGATTTACCTTGCATGGAAAACCCTCATGGATGGATGTAGAAATAAGTCAAATCCACAAGAATTCTTGTATGTTTGGAATGTGTTGTAGAATAAAACATGCCTTCACAAATGCAATGAATCTACACTTTCCAAATCATAGATCTTCAATGAGTGTGTTCTTGTAATCTCAAATAGGAGAGAGGAATGGATCTTCTTTCTTGCTTGAGAATTCCTCTACTTGGCCACCATGGGAGAGAAATTAGCATCAATGAGAGAATATTTCCTTTGCTTGAATGGAAGAAGACTTGGAGTCTTTGAGATATTGAATGGGATGCTTGCCTTAAAATATTGAATCCACCACTTCAATTGCACAACTTGAATGCTTGATTGCTTGCACTTGAATTTGAAATGATGTAGGTATTTTGCATATAGATAGTGGTTTATTGCATAAAGAATGGATGTCAAAATGAGAGGAGAAGACCCCCTTTTATTCTCATTTTGGGACTCAAAATTGTCAGGCCGACCACAAGTGAGATTGGGAAATAAAACACCTCTACATTGGGCTTAGAGCCCACTTAAAATTAATGCCCAAGGACAACGCCAACTTGGGTCGGCCTAGTCTCGACAGGGTTAATTTAAATGTAGATCTGAGGCTTGGGCAGTGTGAAAAGTCTCATGGAAAGAAAGTGAAAGATGTTGTAAATCAAGCATAAAGACATTGGGATCTTGAAATCACTAAAATGGGGTCTAATAGGTCCTAAAAGACATCCAATAATGGGTGCTAAATTTTTAGGATGATATAATTATTAAGCTTTTGTTTGGCTTCATTTAACATTGTCTTTAGTCTACTCAGCTTGACCTATGCCTAAGCATCACTTTGGCGTGAAAATGTACAGCCAAAATTTATCCTATTCTCTAAATCCTTTCTCATCTTTTTTGTTGTTTTCCTATGTGCTTTCTCATTTTCTAGGTCTGTATTTAACTTATCTATTTGAAACTACAAATGAGTGTTGGCTCTCTCTTGCTTTAGAAATGTTGTGTAGACCACTTGGTTGTTCCCTTTTGATACATTGATTTTTTTAGTATTTTTCATTCGAAATAAATCCAGTTGGGCAGTGCTCACCTCATATTCAGATGGATCTATCTAATGCACTACTTTATTGTGTCCTTTGGGCACAATAAATGTGTACTCCATGGTTTTTTTATCTCGCTCATATGTGGAAAATGGCCTAGTTGATGCAAGCTCTGATTCGTAAGTTATGGAAATATCCTCTGGCACTTTCTTGTAGTCTTTTTCACACATTTTTTTTTTCTTGTTCATCTTAAACTGTAATGTGAATCTTGGATTGCTGACACAATCAAATGCTTGAATGGAGAATGAGTAGTTATTGGACACTAAGGATTAATCATTGATGTTTCCCTCCTTTGAGGAGATTTTTGTTGTAGCACTACTTGATGTTTTACTCCTGATTGTACCTAACTGTCAATGTGAGGTTGTGAAAATGAAGATTGAGCAAACAAAATTAACTATCCCTTCTCTCATGTTCTTCCCTCTTAACATTTCATTTGTTCCATAGCCAATTCCTTGATATTCGTGCTTCTTTCTACGGGATACTTCTAGTGCAAAAAGAATACCATGTCCACTAGATCATAAACCACCACCATGATATATCGTTTGTTTTGCAATTGTTGCACCCATTTAATATATTTATTTTATGGCCTCACTTAAATGATGTCTATAGGAATAGCTTATTGTTTATGAGTCCTCGCCATCATTAGGTTTGTCATTTTTAGGATGCTCTTCGTCTCCATTCTTGCTCTCAGCTTCATTGGGATGCTCTTCATCATCAGACTCACTCTTAGCTCCATTAGGATTCTCTTTATTCCGTAATTTGATAAATTGTTTATCCTCTGGGATGTTATAGAGAGTTGAATAAGTCTTTGGTTCACCTAGGTTTTTCTTCATCGACTAAAACTCATTGATATTTTAGCGTGTCTAATTTTTCTCTGTATAATCATAGTTTAGACCATCTAGCATTTTGTGTGCATTAAACGTTGTGTGCATTAAACGGTTAGGGATCTTTTGTATAGAATTATTTGTAGGTCTCCATTGACACCTGATTCTCTAGTGGTTTAATTATTTCTTTTGACAATTGATCAAAAGAAATACCTTCCTTAATATCAAGTTCTTCCATTAGTTTTTTTACCTCATCCCAAGAATTCTTATTTCTTAATTTTTCTAGCAATGGTTTTTTTCATGTTGAATATATTTGCAGATTTCCTATGAGTATTGCTTTAATAGGTTCATCTAGGTCATACTACTAGTAATTGTCATTTTCAAAATCATAAATTTGAAAAAAAGTACTTACAACACCAAATGATTTTCTCTTGAAAGTGAACCCTCTACATGAGAAAGGAAAGGAAGGAAATATGGTCTTCTTTTTATGTCCACTAAAGTATGATTGATCTATACTATTCAACTACCAAATATATTCCAATGCGAAAACCCTATTTGTGACATGAAATGGAAGTTTTTATGGGTTCTCTCCTAATCCATATAATCATAGCACAGTATAGTCTTTCATGAAGTACCAATCATTCAATTTTATTTTTGATCCTAGTTGAATGCAATTTCTACAATACTCAGACCATCTAGGCATTTTAGTATATTTGTAATAGATTGATACAATAGAGAAAAAAAGTAATTGGTAAAAACTTTGTGGTACCTACTTTTATCATGCATCCTTATCTTATGGGTCTAGTCATATACTAGAATTTGAACTTCATTGTTTATCATCAAATCATACCTAGTCAATTAAATCTCAAGTTTGTTGTCCATTTCCACAAACTTCTGACTGATTTTTTGCGTAAATAAATAGCACACGTAGGTTTTGAATATAAATCTCATACTGGAATCCCCTTTAACCATTGTGAATTTTTTTTGCATGGATTCTACAACATGCCCAATAAATTTATATTTAACAGGTGATTACCATAATGTATTTCATATACCATTTCAAGGAGGCTTGTGCCCACTTCCCTATTACTATCCATTCCAAGGAAAAATGCTAGCATGGAAATAGTATCTCGTGCCTACTTTTTGAATGACTCAATTTTATCAAGAGATTTATGATTGTCTAGGAGTACAGTACCCTCTGTTAATATTAAACACAAAAAACTATTCTATTCTTGTCAAGTGCTTGCTTCACAGTCACTCGCCAGTATTTCAAGGTCAATGTGAGTTTCTCTAAAACTTTCTATAGAAAATCCTAACGAAATTTCAAGTTCTTCTCCACTAATGTGTAACAATACCTCGTCACTATCTTTTTTAATTATTCTTTTTTATTTTCATCATAATTCTAGGCACAAACCATTATGAATTCTAGGAAAGGAAAAACCTCAAGCAACATCATGTGACCCAATCCAACCTACCATGGTGTCACTAATTTAATATTAATATTTGAATCTAGTTTAGCAGCTTTTGTGGCCTTACTCACAAATATGTCTAAGTTATGATGTAAGATTACCATAGATTTTGGGATCATAAATACCATGGTAGTCATTAGTGAAACCTGGGGTATTTAAAAGACCAACATAGTCTATGTTTTTAACTGTTTTTTCTTTCCCAATTTTAGGAGTTGGTAGACATGCTTTTAAATAGACAACCTTTTAAGTATCAACCCTGAACATCAAGATTTTAAAATTATAAACAAACTATAAATCTTGAAAAACTGAACCTTACCCAAAATTTGAACTTATGAAGAGGAAAAACAAGTCAATTAAGTGTGTTTCTTTGCAATATCCCTCACCAATGAGTGTGACCTTGTCCCTAGCCCCGACCACCCACATTTATTTCAAATTCTTTTCATAATATGAAAAACACTTACCACCTGCATTCACCTTATTTAGTAGAAAAGTGAGTTAAATGTCTTTTGATTAATTGAAGGTGTCTATTAGAAATGAGTGGGCCCACCTTCTAAAGACATGTAACCATATTGTGATTTTTCCATATAAGACAAATGTGGGGACAATCGTCTGGGACTTAACAAGAATGACTTAAGGCATACTATTAAGTTTTAATTATTAGGTTCACTGGTAGTTTATAATGAAAAGTAAACATAGGGCCAGTCAACACAACGACATCAAGGACTTTAGTCACAACTTAAAAGTTTGGAGCTTCAAAGATCTCTTACAATATTATCACTTGGAGCTACAAAGTGATTGGAGAAATAATTGCTCTCTTTTCACAAAATGACGAGCACAATTATTGTTGTAATATTCTCTCACCCATAATTGTTGTTCACAAAAGCTTCAAGTTCCAGTCTTCCAAAACTACTGGAACATTCTTTCTTTATTTATCTTTTTCTATTCACACAATTCCTCCACAAATTCAAATTCAAATAACCTACCATATTAATGTCTACTACAGATTGGAGTTACATGCCAGTATCCATTTGGGAATTGACATCCCAATGACTACACAAATCTTCTAGGCTACATTTAAATCTAGATAGGTAGATGAATGGGAAAGAGGCTCAAGCCAATCAAATTTAATTTAAAATTATGACAGTTTCCCAATCTGTATGACCCTTTTAAACAACTAAATTAGTAATACACTCATTCACACCTCTTCCTTCTAACTAACAACATTATTCGCTAATATGTAGATTGTATTTGATCTCTTCCTTGGAAGGAAATAAATAAATAATACTTTAGAAGTATTTCTTAGGCAACAATAATCTCCATTTCTACTTCTTCATCAATAATACTAAACTAAATGTTCGGTAGAATCCTTGGGTCTATGCAATTGAATGATAATATCTTTATTTCAATGATCATGTGGGATCATTTAGGTGCATTGTGCAAAAACAATTTGACAATTGGTATTATCAAGACATAAGCAATATTATAAAAATACTTATGCCACATTTAGTCCTACATTCCCTTTCCATTACCAAGCCCACAAAAGGGAATCTTGGGCTTACACAACCTTGTTGGTACCACAAAGGCCCTACAAATCTAAATTAACGTTGGTTTTATGTGTAGTCTCCCTATGACAAGCATCAAGGTGATCTTTAGATTAGTAATGCACCTTTTAAACAACTAAATTAGTAATGCACTCATTCACACCTCTTCCTTCTAACTAAACATTATTAGCTAATCTTTAGATTGTATTTGATCTCTTCCTTGGAAGGCGATAAAGAAATAGAACTTTAGAAATATTTCTTGGTAGCAATAATCTTCATTTCTTCTTCTTTCATCAATAATAATAAACTAATTGTTTGGTAGAATTCTTGGGTCTATGCAATTGAATGATAATATCTTCCTTTCAATGATTAAGTGGGGTCATTTAGGTGCATTGTGCCAAAACAATTTGACAACTGGCATTATCAAGATATAAGCAATATTATAAAGACACTTATGCCATATCTAGTCCTACATTCCCTTTCCATTACCAAGCCCACAAAAGGGAAGCTTGGGCTTACACAACCTTGTTAGTACCACAAAGGCCCTACAACCTCGTTTGTCTCCCAATGACAAGCATTAAGATGACTCTATTTTTTTGTAATGGATTGGTTTTTGAAGATGACCATCATGAATTCTTTCTTACAAGAAAAACATCACAACACAAGAAATAAATGTCTATTCTTTGTGCGTTTAGGTGCATTTTGGGTTACTCAAATCCATTTTGTTTGAGTATGACACAAGGTTTGTTAGTCTATTTTAGCAACCCTTGTGGAGAGAGGTTAGATATACAATTAGATCAGTCCACAATCTTTCATCCATTGACAAACAATCGAATGACTATGGTCAACTATACATTGTTGCATATTCTATTTATGTACAACAATATATATATATATATA
>MU226935.1:796872-825431 GCA_018584345.1 Thuja plicata
TTGGGCAATCCATACTAAAAGAGTTGGTAGCTAAAGGCAAGAGAATCATAGCAAACTGCATGGACAGAGTGAAGTTCACCTCTGAGCACACCAAAAAGGTAGAAGAGGTAGAGTTAATGGTGGATAGCATCATAAAATCAGTTGAATCATCCACGCAAGACATGAACATATGCAATAATGTCTATCAAGGACAGTTAGATAAAATTGAGAAGGCAAAATTGGAAATCAGCAAGATAAGAATAAGACAAACCCAGTTGAGAAATGCACTCGCGCCATCTCTAGCAGTCCTTAATGAGAACATTAAACAGATTGATGACACCATGGTGACATATGATCAAGTTCCTTGCATGGATCTGATAAAAATGGAGAAACTGACATATGCTCTATGCGCGCATCTTCAGACAATTGATGCTATGAAAGCATTTTGGCGGAAAGAGATTCAATCTCTTCAAATTGTATACCCTGAAGTTTACATGGAGTAAGTATGCAGAAGACTTACTAATTTTTTTACACCTTTGTCATTAATGTCAAAGGGGAAGTAATATAGAATGTGTATAAACGGTAAAGTATATGTATATATCAATAAGATGTTATGATATATAAGTCACATTTTGTGTTAAGTCATTTTGAGTAACTTGGCCACATTCCTTTGTTGCCATAAATGACAAAGGGGGAGATTGTTGGCAAGTTGACTTCCTGAGGATGCATGACTCATTTTGTGTTGTCATCATGGCAACAAAGTCATGTTTAGTTTCTGTCATGAAAGACAAAATGACTAAGTATGAAAACAGGGCAGACAAAGATACTCAGCGATCAACACATCAGCGCACGTGCGAGAGATCGAGTCAGTGTATGTGTGTTCAGATATAAGTTGTATGACATGTGTAAATGCTACATCCAAACACGCATAGTACGGAACAATAGTACAGCAAAGTTACAGGTAGATCAGTAGACCAGCAGTCTAGAAGACAGAGCATGGAAGCCGACTACTGTTTTGATCAGCGTGAATTATTTTGTAATGTAATGGCTAAGTGCCTTTTGTTATATGTTTGTAATGATGTAATTATCATTGTAGTAAACACGCTTGAGCTGACTTGTTTGGAAGCGTTGTATATTTTGTTTTAGGGCTGACTAGTGTTTTGTTTTGGGTCGCGCCTATTCGGATATGAACATATAAGTATGTAATGTAAAGTAATATTACAGTCGTCGATTATGATGTAAGAGGAAGATACAGAGGGACAGTATAATGAAGTTAGTATATGATATTGCTCTTTAAGAGAGTAAGAGCATTCGCGCATACAGGGAACTGATCAGACAACAGTGTCATCATAGCAGTTCATTTTGATATAGTGCATATCATCTTTCAGAAGGTTGTAGCCTTCATCTTATTAGGCAGTGAGCCATATACCTTTAACAGGGTTTTGTAAAAGACTCCTAATAGGGTTAGACCTTTAACCAGGTCATTGTACTCATATTGTAAAGACTGCTTCTAACAAGGCAAAGGAGCTCTCACAGGTTCATTATACTTAGTACAATATTTGTGGGTACTAATTCCCACCGGGGTTCTCCTCTGATCAAGGTTTCCCCGTAATCATATCATGTGTTATGAGTTCTTATGTTAAGCTTCATTCTATATATGTTTGATTTATGTGTAAGTTGCTGAAAAGTATTTAATACACAAACACTAATTCACCCCCCCANCTAATTCCCCCCCCCCCCCCCCCCCCCCCCCTCTCAGTGTTTCTAACACACACCACACCCCCACTCATTTTAGGTTGGTTGCAAAGTCTAATCACATTTTCAAAGAGAGTATTTGAGGGTCTACTAAAAGTGAAAGTTCTACATATGTTCCATATACCATTATGTGTGCAACTAATTAGAACATTTATATTCTCAATCCCCAACAATACTAATGTTACATCCAATTTTCAAAGTGAAACTCCTTAAGTAAATACTTTCTTCCTCTTCTTGGCCAACATCAACTAAACATCCTTTGAACTTGGATCTCGAACACTTATGCACAATTGTGCAAGATGAGAGTATAGAGACAACCAAAACACATCATCACCAAGGTTCACATCAAATGTTCAAAGTGGCTAAGGAAAGGCTATAAGCATATTAAGCAAGTGGTACAATATTTTTTGATGGTTTATGCTTAATTTTCACAACTCACCGAAGATGCAATGAGGACCATTACTTTGAATGACCAACGCATGACACAAAAGCCTCAAGGAACCTTGTGTGTCTTTAACAAACTTTGGCATTAATATGTAGAACCCGACATCACTCTATGCTAAAAAATAATTAAGCTTCAGAAGAATGCACATTAGGCACTACATTATTGCACATCACTATGCATGACTTAGCATATCTTTGTGCAACTCGTAGCATACATTACAACATATAGGACATATTTGACAAACTTCATCAATCATAGGGATGGAATTCCAACTACTAGGGAACTCAACTACTAAGTAGTTGAAAGGCCAAGTGATTTAAGAAAATGAGCCATATCATATTCTTCTCTTGTTTAATAAAATTATTGTACATACATTTGTTTGATCCTTCACATTAGGGAACAATGACAAATAATTGCATAATTTAGGAAAACCAATCTGAAGTGTTTGTCATTTTCTAGCCACATGAATCATTGTTAATCACTTTGCTATTTGTAACATCCTATGTATCATATTTATTTCTACATTTAAATGTAAGCAACACATTATCTCTAAAAGACTTTCATGCAACCAATTATGTATTGGATTGCTTCTTCTCTTCTTGTTTTCCCATAAATAATCTATAACCCCAATTATCGAGTTATCCCTCAAACTATATGGGATCCTATCACATTAGACAAGTAAAAAATGATTAAAAATATAAACTAAAATTTATAGTCAAATTAAATTGTTAATAATTTTGTTTTGCATTTTTTTTGTATGTGAGATGTCAATAGTGACGAGTAAGTAAATATAATATGAAGATCCTTTTATAATAATTGTTATTTGATACTTAGATATTTACAATGTTGAGATAATTTTATATTTGTTGTACATGATATTGGAAACTGTGAGATATTTGAGATGTAGAGATACTTGAAATTATGATGAAATGTGATTTTATGCCCATCATTTTTATGTTACTTTTATGAGTTCATTTTTCATGTGAAACTATTTGAAATATATAATACAATAGCATAAAATTTAGAATATATTTTTGAGGTTTTTTTATCATACTTTAATTTCTAACATTGTGGATTCTAATAAAGTATACAAGCAAAATATAAAATGGCCAAAATTCACAATAAAATTGTAGTTACTTTGTTGACATTAAAATAGAAAATAAAATGCAAGAAAGTTTCTAAATTCTGTAAATTGTTCTTCTAACTTCAAAGGGGAACATGTAGAAAGCAAAATCTATTCAATTGGAAACTTTTAGATGTTTCATAATATTATTACAATAGGAACAATTAGTATTTAGATATCTTATTCTTTATAAAAAAAAATAAAACATTTTCGCCCGAAACTATGAATTAAAAGGGGGTTTCAAAAGAACCCTAAAACTTTGCACAACCTAAAAGGTAATAACAAATTGAAACTAGAACCAACATTAAACAATGCCTTAACCAAAAAGGCTCTCATCGAACAACAATCAAGAAGATTTGAATCCAAACCTCATCAAAAAAAAAGCTTTGAAATGGACTTAAAGTTAAAGTCTGACCCTTTTAGATCATCCTGTCTTAACCAAAGGACACATATCAAAACTTCTGATTTTCTTTGTTACCTACTCTAATATATGATTACATTTATGTCTTCTTCACACTTTTTACAAGATGAAAAAATATAGAAATACATCATCGTAACACAGTCTTTTTATATTTAAAAAATCCACATGTTCTAGGCTATGTATATCCCTTCAATTCTTTAACTGTGACCAAAGTATTTGCAATTGGACATCAAACAAACAGAACAAGAAAGCATCGTCTTTCCCGTTATATTTACAATCAAAAGCATCCAACATACATTCAATTCATCCCTAGCTAAGATCGCCTTTTATGTTCAAATTCACAAGATCAACGTTGTAGAAAAATTGCAAATGCCAATAGATGACATGAACATGCGATTCATAATTTTATTGAAAATTTGATGAAATTCTTGGTTTAGCGCATTAATACATGATAATAAATCAAGACAAAGACTTCACATTTTATTACTCTGTGAAATGTATAGTATTTCGGATCCATGAGTAAAGTAACACTGCTGACAAGGGGTTGTAATATGAGAATCATGGCGCATGTGTAGATAGAATTAGATGCTTAAAATTCTGTTTGATTGCTGTCAGTGTTCCATGCAGTAAAAACCCAAATTATGTGAAACTTAAATAAGAGCATTAATGCTGTTTTACTCTTAATTACGATGTATAGGTTTTTTTCGTACTTTTGAAATCTAAAATAATGACAGGTATATCTCGCAATACATTTTAGAAATAATCGGAGACTATAGAGTGGAGATATAGATTGCATAAGTAATGGAATTCTGTGATGTAAAGAGTGAAGAGGAATCGGGTCTATTTTTGAAGGCTGAAGAAGACTTAGATGGCAGACAATAAACTGTTGGCAGGTTTGGTTTATGAATATTGTGCTCTGGTGCAGCGTTATCATTTGGTTGCAGTCTTGTTCATTTGGTTGCAGTTCTGTTCCAAATCCTGCATTGGTGGCCTGTTCTGCACGACAATTTTTGGCCAAATTGGCAGCTTGTTGGCTTGCTGGTGTTGGGTATGTGAAGTCCAACGGTCACTTGACCATTCACTTTCTAGACTCTTCCTTTAATCGCTGAATGCATTTGTATAAATAGATGTGTACATGCTATGGACAGGATGTAATTGGTTAAAACGATAATAAGATATTCCCTGCTTTGAGAGTGGATGTAGGCAAATTTGCAGAACCACTATAATTTGCGGTGTTGTGTTTTATCTTATTTCTATTGTTGTCTTCAATATGTTCATTAGTTTTCATCTGCTCGATTAAAACTTACAATTGGTATCAAAGCTTGGTTAAATCTAAGGAGCAGATATGGAATACGGTGATGCTGTTGCAGCAAATGATTGGGTGCTCAATACGGGAGCATCATTTCATATTACCTCGCACAGGGAGTTTTTCAAAACCTTTCAAAGCGGTAATTTTCGTAAGCTCTTTCTCGCAAATGACAAATGTCTTAAAATTGTTGGGAAAGGAGATGTTTTGTTAAAACTAGCCAATGGAAATAGTTGGCTGCGGGATGTTAAGTATGTCCCTCAAATTAAAAATAATTCTATTTCGGTAGGCCAATTGTTCTCTCAAGGATGTAATGTCAGGTTGGAATCCAATAAATGGAAAGTGACAAAAGGGTCCTTAGTAATTGCCAAAGGGAACGAATTGGATACTTTATATCTGATAGAAAGTCAGAATGAAGTGGGAGCTATTTGTAATAGTGGCGCAGAGCTTTGACATAAGGTTTCTCAGAATCCTCACCAAGAAACAGTGAAAATGAGAAAATGAAAAAGGAACAGCTGAAACGTAAGGTGAGAAATTGGGAAGTAGACATTAATCTCAATTCCCCATATAAGAAACTAAAAGAAATAGTGCCTGATAAGGAAATAGTTGTTGCTGCAATTTAAAATGAAGTTTAGCCAATGGAAATAGATGAAGCTCTGGATAAATACTTCACCACTGAAATAGATGAAATGGAAGTAGATGAAATGGATGGTTTGGATCATGACAGCTCTTTGGAAAACGATATAGAACGGCTGTCAGAAAATACCAAAATATATGATTACAGGAATATGAACGGCCAAGAGAGTATGTGGAAACAGCAGGCAGTGATAAAACAAGCCTGCCTCCCAGCAGTGTCTTGCAGACTAAGTGGACAAGGAGCCGAAGACTATGTGAAGGCATGCGATTGGGTGGAGAAATCTTTTGACAATGCACGCTTGGCTGCCAGCGGTGATCGCGTGGTGTATGGGCTCTTCTCTGGGCTTTGGGAAACATCCTGGATAAATACCATGGTAAACTATGCTTGTTTCCAGGTGGCTTCTAGCGGAGTATTAGGGTCGGGGCTCAACGATCCACCTGTGTCTGGACAGCACAACAGCGATGACGTCTGGGCCATTATCTGCTACAGGAGATCAATCGCGTTGAAGGAGCTGGACGCCACAATTATTAAAGGCCAAGCCGACAAGTATACAGAAATGAAGATTGGACTCGTCAGCGGCATGGGATGTCTGACTTCCAAGGAGGGAGTGATGCGTGGAGAAGGAGATGTATCGAAGCAGACCTGTGGCTTTCTTCACAAGATTGGAAGGACCAACCGGAAAGTTTCTGCAAATAAATTCGGATTCGGGAGAAAATCACGAAATTCACAGTTGGTTGTTGTTGTAGGCAGAATATTATTTGTATGCGAGGTCGATTCGGAGCTGAAGAGTCAAGGGCTCTGTGACGATCCGAAAGACATTCTCGGGCCTTCTCAAGGCTAACACATTGACAGAAGAGAGGCCAAGCAGATGGAACGTCTTCTGCACCAAAATGTGGATCAACAAGGCCGGTTGGTTTCTGAGACTCTTGCTAGTCCCATCGAATTCCTTTTAAACACGACAGCCCAAGAAATGGAATCTAATATTGCAAGATGCAGACCAAGGTTGAATAAGGTATTCTTTGAACTCTTGAAAGTTGAAATGGGCACTCTTAGATTCGCTCTTCAACAGATAAAGGAAATGGATGACATGTTAGCTGAGCCGCAAGCCTTGCGCAGAGGTTTAACTAAAATATTTGATATTCTGGTTGCCGCTCACCAGGCGTTGTTCTCTCGCATCCGCCCCACGACTTCACCAATAACTCTCATTGCCAACGCGTTGCTAGTAACTACACTGAAATCCTTGACATGGCGAACTGCTTCCGTATGCTGCAGATGATCCAAGATGCCAAAATGAATCACAGTAATGTGACCTATCAACACTTGATGAGGCCACCGCATTTTAGGATGGAGAAAACTATAAAAATCAATGTAAACTCTCAATCAGAAGTGATCTAGAGAGCTTGGAAAATGATATTGACGTTTCGGAATCTAATGCGTCAATCATCGATAAACAGCGAATGAATGATGCAGATTCTTGAAAATGAAATACATTCATTAGAACACTTTGTAAGGTCAAGGAAAAACCAGAGTAGAGGACTATGTGGTGTCGAAGACATGGCTGGTTCTATTCTGTACAATGCATCTACATATGCAATTATCATGAGCTGGTTTGTTGACCAGGACAATGTAGATCGCAACCTCTTCTTTTTCGACCATATGGATGAAAATTGTGCTGCAGCTACTGCAGTATACAATATCTTGTTGAATGGCCATTTGAAGGGGTATGCGAATGATTTGACCTCTAGAAGAATTGTTTATCTGGTTGAGGATATGATGAAGATGTGCAGTGAACCTATTGCAGTAACTTATAATATTTTGATAGATGGACTCTTGAAGGAGAGCAAGTCGGAGGAAGGCTTAAAGATGTTCAAGAAAATAATGGGGAGTGGCTTCAAGCCTGATGTTGGCGTCAATAATGAATTGTTCAGTCAGTTGGGTTGTGGGGAGAAATTAGATGATGCCCAAGAACTCTTTAAGGGAATGGTCGATGGAGGATTGTATTTTGCATTTGCAGAAAGTGGTATTCCTGATCATGGATTTATGGGTGAGTTTACGCCTGTAAAAGTTGTAAGGGAAGAAATTCAGTTGTTAGATTGTATTCAGTCTGACATAATTTGGAGAAGATTAACTCGTACTGTCTGTGAACAGGGTTTGGCGAAGTTAAAATCTTCTATGAGTCTCGTTACAACGTAACAGTAAAAGTGGAAATGCAGGGACTGTTCATGGTTGTACCGGTTGGACTTCAAGTGGGAGATTGTTGGGTATGTGAAGCCCCACGGTCACTTGACCATTCACCTTCCAGACTCTTCCCTTGATTGCTGAATGCATTTGTATAAACAGATGTGTACATGCTATGGACAATGGACATGATGTAATTGGTTAAAACGATAATAAGATATTTCCTACTTTGAGAGAGGACGTAAACAAATTTGCCGAACCATTATAATTTGCTGTATTGTGTTTTATCTTCTTTATATTGTTATCTTCAATATGTTCATTAGCTTTCATCTGCTCGTTTAAAACTTACAACTGGCACACTATCAAAATCTGCTTCAATCAGATCCCTGGGATGATTTAACAAATAAACAGTATTGTTGGACAAGAGCTTAAGGTGTGTGAAACCATGAGTGCTTGATGAGAATGTGTGTTGGAAACTATGGAAGTCAACTAATTGAGTTCGTGATGGTGTGTGGTTGATGCTGCTAAGTGCTTGTGCCTTATTCTTACCTTCATTTTCCATTAAAAACCCTCTTTATAAGTCGACTACCCCTTTTATCATTGGAAGCAAATTAGCACTTTTGATAGTTGAGGAGAAGAAAAGTGAGTGGGAAAAGTGAAGTTTAAATGTGAGGGAGACTACCACGCGCAGTCCTGTTCAGAGGATATGAGCACAACCTGTCGTTGTCCCAGATGACATGAAAGGTTGAAACATGAGTAGAAGAAAGTAAAATGCATGAAATTTTCATAGTTCGTGATAAAATGTCTTGATAGTTTTTAAAGTTAATTGTGGAAATTTTTTTTATCATCAACGTTTTGGATCATATTATCATCAAAATGAGGAAGCTCAAAAAGAAAAATAAAAAAAATTATCTAACTGTAAAAGGATCATGGAGTGTACTTTTGACGATGAATTCATACTCAAGAAAGTAAAAAATGGTCAGAAACAAACTTGTCAAAAGAGGATGCTAATGTGTATACAAAACAAAAGAGGAAATTCCCACGTCTGCACTTTTCAACTCTACAATGTGTAGTAGGAGAGTATTTAAACATAAAACAACAGTCTAGCTCAAAATTTGGTTGCAAGTGCAGCTTGTATCCCTCTTCATAAAAGATTTTTCCCAATAGTAAACATCTCCAGCATAAATTTCGTAAGATGCTTCACGCTCTAAGGAAATAAAAAATGTTCAAAATCAAATTTATCGAAAGAGGATACTAAAATGTTTTCAACACGGGAGAGAAGAGTGCCAAGTGTGCACTTTTTTAACTACAATATGTAGGAGACAGGATAAATGATAAAGAACAGAACTTTAGTCGAGCTCCAATTTGGTTGCAAGGGCGGCTTGTACCACTCTTCATACAGTTTACGCCCTATAGTAAAGATCTCCGTTATAAACTTCATTAGAATCCGCGCACACTCTTGTACATCATCAGAGTGATGACTAAAACACTTGACACTTTTGAACATCTTTTGCTGCAAAGTAAATGTCTTCACTCTTAAAATAAGATGAAAATCTTGTCATTATCAACATTACGTTGCAAGCCCACCATGTAGGACCCTATTCACCTCTCTACTGTTACCTTCTATAGATATAGATATGCAGTAGTCCCTAACGTGCACAGGGTTTGGATTGGCTCTTATCTTACACGGATAAACTAGAAGAATCCTTTAATAACAAATGTGGTTCCTGTGGGAATTTCGTAAAATGTTACCCCTGCCTTTTACCCGTAGTTCAAGGATATTTTAATTTAGGCACTGACATAAGACTATGTTCTTTGCAGCAAAAACAATTTCACTTCTCTAATCGGTTATCTTCTAGAGAGGTATATATGCAATATAACCTGAAGAACACCACACCATTTCTGATACACCTGATACAATCTCAAGCTTCATTGCATTTGCGATGATCCCTCAAACAGAAACGAGGATTCTGCAACGGGTAATGGTGCTCGCAGAGAGAAACAAGAATTTCGACATGTCATGAATTCATTTCAGGAAATGCAGACAATATGATCCAAAAGTTCTGAGGCCTTTTGCTGCTCTGTTTTACTACAAACATAAGGTACCAATGCATCCCAAGCTGAAAATTCAACAAGGCACTCCTTTGCCATATTCCTCAAAACTGATGAGGCCCAGTCAATCTTTCCTTCCTTGCAGAGACCAGAAATCACTTCAGAAACGCTGATTCTTCGTGGGATAAATCCCTTCGATACCATCGATTCCAAAAACATGGCAGCCTCCTTAAACCTCCCAGCCCCACAGAATCCATCAAGCAGGATTCTATAGGTAACCACAGTAGGCTCACAACCTCTTCTTGGCATGTTTTCAAAAAAATCATAGGCTTCTTTGATTTTCTTTTCTCTGCAAAAACCACTAACAATTATATTACAGCTAACAATATCCTGCTTGCCAAAGATACACTTCATGGTATCCAGAAACCCAAAAGCGCCTTTAAAATTGCCATCTTTGCACAAATAGGTTATAAAAGTATTATACGTAGCAACATGTAGTACACACCCATTGTCATTCATCTCTTCCAACATCTTCCCCACCTCTTCAGAACGACCCACCTTGAATAGACCGTTGATAAGAGTAGTGTAAGTTACAGTATCCGGTCTCACCCCCTTGCGCTCCATCTCCGTCTTCAGCCTCAAGGCCTTATCTACCTTTCCCGCATTACAGAGTCCCCCCATCAAAGCCGTATAAATATGAACATTCGGATAAAATCCCTTTTTCTTGGTCATATCATAAAACAATTGAAAAGCCTGGTTTACATTCAGGTTTTCGCACAACGCATTTATGAGTGTACCATAAGTTACTAAATTTGGTTCGGGCATTTTATCAAATAGTTCGCGTGCATCCTCTAAACGATTGGCGTTACAATGCGCCTTAATGAGAATGTTATATGTGCACGTGTCTGGTGAAATGGGCATTGTTTTATACAGGGGTTGAAGCAGATCAAAACGCTTGGAATTAAGGAGAGCATTGAAAAGTGTATTGAAAGACCTGATTGACGGCTTTGGGTATCCGAATTGAGGCATTTTGTCAAACAGTTCCATGGCTGCTTCGGGCTTTCTGGATCTTCCGTAAAGTTTGATGACACTGCACAGAAGGCCTTCTTTGCATTTGAGGCCGTCTTCTTTTCGCATTTGATCCAAAACATTTTCTATTTCTGCAAACATTTTTGCAGTTCCGAGCTTTTGAATGATGACATCGTAGGCAAAACCACTGATTTTTGACTTTCGATTGTTGAAAATTTGCAGTGCTCGTATTGGCTTTTTTTCTTGGATTAGCATGTGCGTCCATCCATCATACGCACTTGTTCTCGGTTTCCTCTTCGCCATGCTAGCAGTTCAATCGAGAGTGTCCTGAATTTTTTGGATGTTTGTATTGTGTGGATGATAATATCACATTGTTTGTGAAATAATTTCTTTTAGTTTCATTTTTTATTTGTTGGAGAAGATTTGAATTCAATATTATTTAGGTATTTATAATATAAATTTTGTCATGAAATTAAACATGGTATTTCAGTAGTACCAACTAAAATGATGCCAATTGAAAGATAGGCTAAATAATTAAATATAGTAATCATAGCATAATTGAAAAAATTGGAATATGACTTGCATTTATTATGGTTTAGAATCATATGTACAACCTTGATTTTGGAAACAGAGTCCTTCAACTTACAATGTTGTCTAGAATCTAAACTTGAGACTTTGACTTAGAGACTCCTAATCACTAAAAACTTGATTGCCTTCATGTACATAGAATTATGTCATATGTTTAAAAGCACTAATAGAATCTATTATCTAGAGGTAAGTCAGAATTGACCTTGATTACTATCATGCCACGACAGACTAATCAATGGTGTTTGAAAATTTTGAAGACATGTAAGATAGAATGCAAATGCAGAGAGAGAGAGAGAGAGAGAGAGAGAGAGAGAGAGAGATGTGCAATTTTCTCTACAATAACATGCAATGATTAAATAAGAGATGACTAAATATCTAGAATGACTTAGGACTTGGTGTTTTTATATAATACCATGTCATTCCAATCTCAAAATATAAATATGCTTGAGTCAAATAAGTAATAGCTAGTTTAGACTAGGCTGGCTTAGGCCCATGATTATTTTTTAATTTTAGAAAATGGTAATTAAGGTCATATTTATAGTCCTAAACCAAGTTCAAGTTTGCAACTTTGGTCTTGACCTAGGACCAATGATTATTCAATTATAGATGAGATCTAGGTTCATTAGAAAAAAAAATTATATATTTCAAGGTGAGTATCACCTCTTCCACATAAATACACTAGTTAAGTGGTAGATTGCGCGAAGTACAAAAGGCTAAAGATACTCCAAAATGAGTGAGGAAAAATGTGATAGGTAAACCTTTTACCCTACACTAATTGCCAATGAGATTAAAAAAAATTACTTAATGGTCAATGAAGGTTTTTAGTTGTCATATATATCATGAAAGATTTATTATTATTGTGTGCAAAGGCCTTTAATTATTTATAAGAGATGACGATTTGGCATTGTTGGATATGCAAGAAAATTGAGAGGGGGAGGGGGTGAATTAGTTGTCCACAAACTTTTAAACTTAATGAAATAACATTTTACCCTACACTAATTATCACTGTCATTAAAAAAAATTACTTAATGGTTGACTTGTAGTTGGACAATGAAGCTTTTTAGTTGTCATATAGATCATTAAATATCTATTATTCTTTTTTGATCGATAAAAGGTCGAAGCCAAATATTTTTGTTCATTAATTATAAAAGTAAATTACAATTGCTCAATTCGCTACGGGCACCAGTAGGAAAGAATGGAGCTAAGAAAACCTCTAATCTTGCCCGGGACATTAAGTCCATATCAAAAATTACTCATCTTGGTTGGTTGCCTTTGTCACACATTACAAATTTGAGGCCCAGGTTCCTTAGGAGCCTATGTTTTACATCCAGAATAATATAGTTTGTTTCAAGATATCACCTTGCTATAAATCCTAACTTGGTATTACATATCAGAAGAAGAATTGATAAGAAGAGAAAATTCATTCTATTAACACTTTTTTTCCATTCATTCCCTTCCTCTCTCTTAGAGGTGAACCCTAACTATTGAAGCCCAAACTATACTGTTACCAGCAACCAAAATCTCTTACTTGGCAAAGATCTGTGTTAGTTGGTTCAATGTGACTTCAACTTAAATCAAAGAATTAAATTGAACACGTGCTTTTAGATAGTGAAAATTTAGTTCACTTATCGATCTTACATCACTTATTTTCATCACCCAATTTTTCGGGTAGGAAATTATGTATTTAAATATATGAGATTGATGATTTATGTATAAGGGAGTCAGTATTGTTATACTACCTTTCCCTGAAGTTTTAAAATTCTTCCAGAGATGATATTAACCCATAATTCTATAATATTCCATAGTTATACATATTAAATGAGTAATTACAAAATAAGAGATCGGGCAAAGATGTTATACTTTCCATGAGTAACACTCAGATTAAATATGAGTTGAATGATGGGAGGCAAGGCTTGTCCCTTATATGCCCCATATTTTGTTGAGACAAATCAATATACCAAACAAGCATTGCTAAAAGAAGATACTAGTTAGGAGAATCCCTAATAGAGGGTGGGTGCAAAAACATTTACAAGAAGAGACAGAATATATATTCATTAAAGATTGTTGTAAGTGTGTGTGTGTGTGTGTGTGTGTGTGTGTGTGTGTGTGTGTGTGTGTGTGTGTGTGTGTGTGTGTGTGTGTGTGTGTGTGAATGTGTTCAAATGCCATGAAATAATCAGAATACCACGATCATACAAGTAACTAAAATTTTTATGCTACATATATAATCTAAAGCAGTATATATATGTCCATATAAACCAATCCTAGTATAATAAAAATAATCATTTTGTCCAGGCAAGTTTTGTAGAAGGAAGGTACCGTCTTTCAGAAATCGCACCACCTTCTTATATTTTTGATGGATACGTTGTCTTTCGGGAATCGCACCATCCCCCTACATTTTATGATGGATACATATAGTATTTTAGAGATCGCACTTCTTCCCTGTGATTTCTAATTGATTCACAGTGTTTTGGAAATCACACTTCTTCCCTACAATTTCTGAAGATTTGGAAATTGCACTTCCTGTCTGCATTTTCCAAATTTTGAAAATCACACTTCCTCCCTATAATTTTCGATGATTACAAGGAATTTTGGGAATCACCCTTGTTCCTTGCAATTTTTGATGGATTGTCTATGTGTTGTCTTTGGAATGTTTGAAGAATGATCTGTAGCCTTCTTAGTAAATCGTCAGTCCCACAAAAAGTACTTAACTCACCCCAGGCTCCACTCTTCAAATTTTTGGAGATTGCACTTCCTTCTTGCGATTTTTGATGTTTATAGGGAGTTTCAGAAATCACACATCTTCGGGTTGCAATTTTCAATGGAAACACTTTCTTTCAGATATCGCACCACCTTCCTACAATTTCTGAAGGATACACAGTCTTTTAGAATTCGCACCACATCCCTGCATTTTCTAGTGGATACACATAGTTTCAAAAATCGCACTTCTTCCCTGCGATTTGTACTGGATACACAGGGTTTCAAAAATCACACTTCTTCCCTGTGATTTTTTAAGTTTCAAAAATCGCACATCTTCCTTGCGATTTCTGAAGTTTCAGAAATTGCACTTCTTCCCTATGACTTCCAAAGTTTGTGACATTTATATTGAGTTTCAGAAATCACACATCTTCCCTGCGATTTTCAATGGAAATACTGCCTTTCAAATATTGCACCACCTTCTTGTGATTTCCAAAGGATACATAGTCTTTTAGAAATCGCACCACATCCCTACATTTTCTAATGGGTACACATGATTTTGGAAATCGCACTTCTCCCTTGATATTTCCATTGGATACATACGATTTTGAAAATCACACTTCTTCCCTATGATTTATAACGGAAACACTGCCTTTCGGATTGCACCACCTTCTTGTGATTTCCAAAGTTTCCGATGGAAACACTACCTTTCAAAAATCACACTTCTTCCCTGCAATTTTCGATAGAACCACTGCCTTTCAGAAATCAAGCTTCTTCCCTACTATTTGTGATTATATAATACCATACACTAATATTATCTAGTGTCTTTTTAATATTATTTAGTGTTATAAAGGATTAAGATTAGTTCTATAAATGCCATATGCTCCATTGTTGGCAAGTTTGTCTTCCTTCTTATTTCCTTCTCTGTAAATATGGTTGAAAGTGCAGCTTGTTAGGGAAGAGGCAAGTTTTAGAGCAACTGCAAGCTATGAGTTGAACTTCCAATCAAGCATAATGCCTTTCCTAAGGCCATTAATAATAATGGAAGAATCACCTTCAATTTCAACTCTACTTAAGTTCAATTATCTACATATTTTTAAACCTTCAATTAATGCAGAGAGTTTCATCATGTTATTGGATGTGTTACTAAGGGGTTTTGATAGAGATGCAATTTATTTGTTTTCACAATCATGAATTATACAACCAACACCAACTATCCCAGGGTTACCTCTAGAAGCCCCATCAAAGTTTAACTTATACCACCCATCCTTGGGGGGATGCCAAACACGTTCTTGTCTCTTTTTTAGGTTGTCCAAATTTCCTGGTCCCATGAATGCAGGGAGTTTCAGACCTTCCCAACTTGCTCTTATTTTTTCATCTCAATATGTCATTGAGGTGTTTTTATAAGATTGAAAGAGAATTATACTATTTTCTAACTCTATGATGGTCACGTTGATTTTGTTAGCCAGTTGCTCCCATGTCATTTTATTTTCCTTGAATATCCTCCTATTCCTCTCTTTCCATAATTCTCATATCATGATAGAGGGGCATACAGTCCATAGTAAGTTGTAGATGTTATTTTTGTGTGTATTAGGCCATGCATTGAATAGTCCTATTAGGTTGTTTGGTAGTGCATATATCAAGTTCATTTTTCTGCATAACCACCTACAACACTCATTAGAGTAATCATAATTAAGGAGTATATGATCAACTGTTTCTTGGTCTTTTGGTAAATCTATCAACAGTAAGGATTTTCCTTTGTAGAGTCATCCAGGTGAGATATGCTTCAGGTAGACAATGTTTATCCCAACAAAGTCCAAGAGGGAACTCTATTTTTTATCTAAGTTATTTCTTCATGAGAAATGTGTATCCATCCTTAGTGTTGTATTCTCCCATCTTCGAGCCATCCCAAACCAACCTGTCCTCGCCAATTTTGAAGATGACATGTCTTTGTTGGAGAATTTTAGATATAATTTGATTTTCTTTTGCGCGAATATCTAAAGTAACAAATGTTTTTTATTTTCAACCCAAGGTTATATCATTATTGGGAATTTTGATGTAATCCTTAACATACTTCTGTAATTACTCTTCCAATATTATCTTGGAAGTGTTAAAGTTATGAATTTTACTTATCACTCCATACCCTCCCCGAGAATATTCCATAAATAGTACATCCTTGCCTTCACCAAGGTTACAAATTAACTTATCTTTAATGATATCCTTGCATTCTAGCATGAAGTTCCAAATTCTAGATCCTTTCAAGGGATGGGCATTTCTAAATACCTTGATCAGGTCTTGGGAATTAAGGTATTTATGTCTCAGGATTTTAACCCATTTAAATTTTGAATTCCTATACATCCTCCAAATTAGCTTGGCCACCAGAGCTCTACTTTGTTCTCTTGTATTTTTTAAGCCAAGACCACCATCCTCTTTTGGCTTACATATATTATCTCATGCAGTCAAGGCCATCCTTTTTTTATCCTCTGAACCTTGCCAAAAAAATTCCTAAGAGTTTTTTTATTTCCCCTCTAATTTCCATGGGAAGGTGGATGCATGAGAGTTGATAAATGGGGATAGCTGAAAGGACATATTTAATCATAGTAGCTTTTCCTACTAAGGATAGCCATCTTCCTTTCTGTGTGCTAGTTTTTTTGTTTTAATTTGGAGATAATATTATCCCATAATCTAGTTTATTTTATTCCTTTATCCAAAAGAAGACCGAGGTATTTAATGGGAAGCTCTTCTTTATTAAATTTAAGAATTGAGAAGATATCTCTCAGTGGTAGGGTCTGAATTGAAGAAGAAGATTTCTGACTTGGAATTATTAACTTCTTGGCCTGATGCTATTGTGTAGGTATCGAATATTGATATGAAATTAGCTTCTTCCCTTCTGTTACAACTTCCATATAGCATATTGTCATTAACAAATTGTTGATTATCCAAGGGGTCGATACCATTTTTGATTTGTAATCCTTGTATTCATCTTTCTTCTTTGGCCTTAGTTATATATCTTCCTAGAGCTTCCACCATAATAATGAAGAGGAAAGGTGAAATAGGGTCACCTTGTCTTAAACCTCTAGATATGCTAAAGAAACCATGTGGTGTTCCATTTACCAGTACTGAGATCTCAGGGGTAGCAATGCATTCATAGATCAAATTGATCCATTGTTTGGTGAAGCCAAATTTTTCCATAACTTTGCATAGAAAGTGCCACTCCACTTTGTCATATGCTTTGGTGATATCTCATTTTTTTAACATGATGGGTTCCTTATTTTGTTGAATGGAATGGATGGCTTCTTGTGCAATGATGACACCATCGTAGATGGATCGAGTAGGGACAAAGCCTACTTGTTATTCGCTTATAATGTCAGGTAAAAGTTTTAAAATTATGTTGGTTGATGTTTTTGTCAAGATTTTGTAAATTGTGTTGCACAATGAGATAGGTCTAAGGTCATAAAAACCTTCTATTTTCTATTTCTTTGGTATGAGGGATAGGAATGTGTTGTTAATTTATCTAAGTAGGTTGACGGAGTTCCTCACCCCTTCCAAAGATTTAATTACCTCATCCCTATGAAGTGTCAACATTTTTGGAAGAAGGTAGGAAAATCATCTGGCCCTAAGGCCTTATTAGGGTGCATTTGTTTTACAACATCTTCTATCTCTACTTTAGTGAATTTAGTAGTCAGCATTTTATTATGTTCGTTTGTTATGATATGGGGGATGTTCCTAGTATCTGTTTATGCTATGTTAGATGGGATCCCTCCAGGTTATTTAAGATCTTTTCAAAGTGGGTTGTTGGCTTTTCAACAATAACCTTGGGGTTCCTAATTTCCAATCTATTTGAGTCTCTGATTTTGGTGATTTTATTTAGGTTTGTCCTTATTCTGGTGATAATTTGGAAGAATTTCATGTTTTTATCCCCTGCTTCTAGCCATGTTTCTCTATATTTTTGGCGCCAATAGATTTCTTCTTTGGCTAAAATGTCTTCATATTCCATTTTTATCTCTTTTCCCCCAAGTACATTTATGCATTCATTCCTTTGTCTATGACCTGCATATTGAGGTTTCCAAGTCCTTCTTCTAATCTTAATTTGGTGTCAAAGATGTTTCTGAAATGAGTTTTTCTCCAAGCTAACAATTTGTTTTTTTATATTTCATTTTGGAGACTAAGAAGAACATCTTGGAACCTTTGAATTGTGCTTCAGGACACCATTGATTTATTAGGGAAATAATATTCTCATCTTTAAACCACATTTGTTTTATTTTGAAGGGGCATTTGTTGGGTGATGTATCCTCTGTGATAGTAAGTTGAATGGGGTAATGACCAGAACTAGTATAGAATTATTTCTGCTGAGAGGTTAAAAGGGAATTTAGCCCAATTTCCTTTGCAAAATAATCTGTCAAGTTTCTCTTCTATGAAATTAACACCGTTCCTTTGATTATTCCATGTAAATGTTTTGTGTAGTCAAGATTTCCACTAGCTGGTTTCTACTTGTCCAATCCCTGAAGTTGGATGTAGCCGTAGTGACTTTGGAGGATCCTCCCCATTTTTCACTTGGATCAAGGATTGCATTAAAGTCCCCTCCTAAGATGCATATTTGGTTTGGTATAGTTTCTAGGAATGTCTTAATCTCTTTCCATACCGTCCTCTTGTCCTGGGTTTGAATGGGACCATATATGTTGAACAGATAGTGTTGGAATGATTATGGAAATTTGGGACTGAGAGGGGAGGGGTGAATCAGTACCAAAAAAACTTTTATAACTTAAACTATATATTAATGTTGTTGTTTGTTGATTACCGAATTCAATAACTTGAAATAAATCTAATACAATGCATGTAAACATAACATAAAATCATTCAAGTAAAATGAAATCAAAACTCCATGATTTTGTTTACACATAAATCCTAGGTTAGAGTAAAAAACTATGGTAGGGATGACACCCAAAACCTTCACTAACTGCAGTATAAAGGGTGCTCGGTTAGAGCTTACATAGTTTATCCATTTTGATAGCTTACCTGATTAAGAGTATACAAAGACTTGTTAAGTCTACCTAGTGAGAGGATTTTACAATATCTACACTTAGAGATGTGCCATGTTAAAGGTTTTACATAAATCAGATCAGTTAAGATCCACCCAATATTGAGATTTCTAGCTCTCAATACAATAGTATTAACAACTTATAATGTCTGCTATAATTGCATCAATTACAAATGTTGATCAGACTCTATGTGCTCTGAAATACTTGTTTTACCTCAATTCAATTTGTAACACTACTTGGATTTTCTTTGTTGTAGCAAGATATCAACTCGGTGCTCTCTGCTCTGATTTCACTTCTTCAATAACAATCTTCTTTGTACTTCGTCTCTTTCTCCTCTGTCATCTCAATCTCTTACTTCTGTTGTGTAAATCATCCTTTAGGTATAAAAAAAATTTCCTCTTAATCTTATGTGTTAGGTTGTTGATAAATTATTTTGACCATTAGATCTTCTTTTCCACTCGGTGACTGTGTCACTTTTACCTCGATACTTGGTGTTTTTCTTGGAAATAGTAATATTTGATTAACCACTTAATCTGCATCTCAGATCTTCTCTTTGAATTATTGTGATCGTTGATCATATAAAAAACTCATCACCGTGCATTGTAGAATCACAATTAATACTATAGCAATGTATTAAATGCATCCTTATCGCTTTACAATCCATTAAGTAACTCAGTAGATTAACTTACCTTCACTCAGTTAACTTGCTCTTTAGCACTCGGTAACTGTCAACTCGGTGTATTGTCTATGCTCTCGGTGCTCGATAAACTATGTGCTCTCAATGTAGTGTATGTGCTTTACCAACTTCTCTGCCTTGCTTGGTGTACATTACCACCTACTCATATATTTTCTTTTCTGACTTTCATCGATTCAATCTTCTAATTCTTATGACTTTGTCTAAACTAATGACAACAAAATATTCTATACAGATAACGATCTCCCCCTTTGACATTAGTTCAGCATTTTGACAAAAACTTCAAATTCATCAAAACTTAGTAACTCCCCCTTGGATGTTACTCTCCTTTTACTCCTTTTCACATATATACTTTTTTTGTTTTTTGCTTGCTCTTTTTGCTTTTTTTTTTTAAAATTCAGACTATATATTTCCCCCTTTTTTGACAAAAATCCTCAACAATAACTTTAAATATCAAAAATATGTTTATACCTCTGTTGCAATCTGGCTAGTATAATCTCCCAAGTGTCTTGAAGATTCTGTAATATCACAATATGCTCAGTTATATCTATCGATAGATCAACTATAGTATCTAGGGTGCTAACCTCTGGAAAAATTGCCAGTTACTTGCCTTTCTTCAGGTGTATTTGCATGGATTGTATGTTGGAAATAAGTAGTGCTTGCATCTCAAGCAATTCTAATCTCACTTTGTCCTCTTCCTATCTCAATGAGAGCTTAACTCCCATGAGTTCCTATATCTTTGAGTAAAGTGTCTGGAATTCTACAGGCTTAATAGTTATCTTAACAAGTTGCTTAGTCATCTCTTTCTCGATTTTTGCCTCTTTCTTCTTAATATTCTTGGTAAATGTAGAAAGAATACAGACTTTCCTAAATAATGAAATGATGGAATAAAAATGTTCTTCAACCTTGGAACATAACTCAGAAAGAGTTACCTTTTCTATGGCAATGTTCTACAGTAGGCCCTCCATTAGTTTCTTCTCCATTGATGTCTTGTGGATCTTCAACATGTAATTGGTCATATCCTTATTCAGACCTTTAATTTTTTGGACTAGACTTCCAACTTGATCTAATATTGGCTTGGACTCATCAATGGTAACATCGGGGATAATTTCCTGGAAAACTTCTTTCACATCTTCTAGAATATCAACCTTTTTCTTCTTTAGCAATAAATTTTCTTGTTCATATTTTCTTCTTACTATCTTGGCATATATATTCAACTCATTGGGATTTAGTTTGTTGGGGCCTCCTACTGGTATTATGATTGGCTCACCCAAATCTATGATTTTTTTCCTCTTCTTACCCTTCTTCCTCTCACTCAATTTGCTCTCTCTTGTAGAGTGTTTAGAATGTGATACCATTGTTGCATTTGGTGAGTCAGTGTGGTGGTCGGCTATTCTCTCTTCTATTTTAACTTCCTCTTGTTGTTTAGTTTCTTCTTTCTCTGTATCCTTGCCTATTTGATTTTATTCATGCAACATTTCTTTTTATGTAGCTTGTAGCTTGGGATCATTTTGAACTTGTGATATGTCGGTCATTGGTGTGTTCAACTTCGGTCCTTCTGTATCGGTTGGAGTTTCCAACTTGGTATCCTTTTGTTGTTCGGTCTCGGTAGTCTCAAGCTTGTCAACATTTATAGTTCTTGTATCAATTGGTGCCTCGAATTCCATAACTTGTGTAACATTAGTGGTACCAATTTGCATAGTATAATAGCTTTGAATTTGTACTAATACAGGATCATTACTCTGTAATGGCACAACATCTAATTCCATGCACTCAGTGTTTGGTACTTCAACATCTATTACATCTTCATCTTTTGACAATTCCTTTGCAAGATCAATCTCCTCTTATGCATCTTGTATAATGACTTCTGTATTATCAATAGTAAGACCATTTGGTTCTACTTGTCTTGTGCTCTCTTTTATCTGATTAGTGAAGGTTTCACTTTGATTCTTTGTTGTGTCAGGTTTCTCAGTGGCAGATATGCCAAATATATCTCTCCATTTAGCATCAGTTTCCCTACCCACGGATAGTATATATATCCATTCATTATCCTCAGGGCTCTTCTTTTAACCAAAAATTTATTTGAATGTTTCTTCAATGCCTCTTCAATCTCAGATGGTGCCAGGTCGGGAATAGTATGCACAAGAGATCTTTCTCTCATTTCCTTCTCAGCATTAATTGCATACTTCCAACATGCAACAATTTTTTTGTAGAGTTTGTCAGGTAGCTTATTTGCAATCTCAATAGGAATCACTCTATGTCTCAATAATGTCACAACAATTCATCTTCAATATTTTTCTTGTCTTCCTCGTTCCTCTTCAAATACTTTATTGTTCTAAATCCTCTTAATCCTCCTGATTCTTTTAATCCTTCCAAAAATTCATCAAGACTCTGTGGAGCTAGTGACAGATGAGCCAATGGAACTGATTTATCTGGCTCATCAGATTTAGTCTCTCTATCTTTTCCAAGTATTAATTTCCTTCTTGAACTTATAGCAGGTTTTCCTCCTCGGGTTCTCCTGTATTTTTTACCTTTCGGTTCAATAATTTATGCAGCTACCTTTTCCTTTGGTTTCAATGAAGATATGGTGTATCTTCCAGTGCCTCTCGTGCTCAGTGAAGTTACAAGTGCAGGTTGTTTTTCAGCAACAACAATAGCTTTCTCATTATTTGTGGCATGACACTTGTCTCACCCACTTTCATTGTCTTGGACATATTATCAATCATCTTTCATATTTTCTTGACGGTCTTGGGTATCATTATGTTCTACTTGTTTCTCACTTTCACCTCTTCATATGTATCATACCTCTTAGCTTTGGGATCAATAGGTTTAGCAAGTAGTGCTTCAATCTGTTGTGATCCAATATCTATATCCAGTTCATAACCTATCAGTTGTATCCATTTGGTTTTAGGCTCAACAACCTTGATGATACAACTGTCAATGTCAACCTCAAAACATATATTATCCTGATACTTTGCAACCAGTTGAGGTGGAATCCTATACCTCTTATTCATTCTTGCTTGAAAATTCAAAAAATATTAAGACATGATAGCATCAAAATTATCTCCTAAACTCTATATGTACTCATTTATCTGATAAATAATAGGTCTGTCGAGGATCCAAACTACACCTCCAATGGAGGGAAATGAATTCTGACAATAGAAGAATATACATACCAATAATGAACCAAACTTTAGTTTGTTAGTCTTTGCTTTCCTAATTGTGTTCATATTGTCTTCTAATTGTTTCAGCAATATTTCACAGACATCCAACTTAATTCCTTTCATTACTAACTTGTATGCCAAATTCACTGCTCCGAATGATACACTATCTACTTGGGACGATTGGAATACTCAGTATGATAAGATATTGCAAGCATACTGCAACTCAGGGTCTGTACTGTGGATATTCTCATCCCTCTACCATCCCATTGTGCTTTAGTAAGCTAGGTGATCTTACCCTTGTCAATTTTCTTTGTGGCCTGGGGCTTGTCTCCGATGGGGAATCTAGTAATGATATGCAATATATCCTTAGTGATTTTGACAGGTTCATCTAACCACATGAATTAATCATGTACTCGGCTAAGTACCATTCTTATCCATTCTATCTTAAAAACCCTCGATAAGTGAACATCGTGTGTCAAACCTTTTTCTTCTAGGTGAATATGCTCGTCCTTCACTTTCCCATTCTCACATAACTTGTTGAATGATGTATCAATTTCAGTTTTGCACAAATCCTCAATCTTACAATGTATAAATGTGTGTACATCTTCGATTAAAATAACTCTCGGTGGTATCAAAGATAGGGCTCCCATCATATCTGTCTTGGTGGCTATAGCTGGGGGTAATTTGTGCTTCAGATTAACTGGTTCTACTTCCTTCACAACTATAGGTGTTTTACCTTTGGTGTCACTGATAACTTCAAATGCTTCAATTTAAACAAACTAGGGCACGCTTCGACAAACCACAACTTTGTAAAACTCAACTTGGAAAATATCTCAAATGTTTCTAAAAACTCTTGCAAAGATTCACAAAATACCTCGTACTCACTTTGAATTTCTCGGGATAGTCACTCTGCAAATGTGCTCAATGTTCTTCTATAGACGTTAGGTTCAAATGATTTGCAAAATGACCTACTTATACTTTTTCCTCGATTAGGATTTCCAACGACTCTATTAATGTACATTAAATGTGCTTGTCAAGTCCCTTTTACCTTTAAACCAACTGCATAGTTATTTTGCTCAACCGAGTTAAATAAAATAACTATATATAACAATATTCATCCAAAACTTATACAACTTATCCAATTGCATCTTAATATGTTGATATGGATTTCAACTCTATTTCTAGGAACTGAATTAGGATTTATTATAAGCATGCAGTTCTTACATACCTCTCACTGACTAGGTGGAGCTCGGTGCAACCAACTCGATAGAGATGGTGCAGTCTGTGCTTCCAGATGATGTCCCTTCATCTTGAGTCTTTTTCCTCCAAATTTTGTTCATTTGTTCTCAGATTTACTCAACAGTAGTAGGGGCCTTTACTTCAAATTCATCTTAAGTTGGTGCATCACCTCGGTATCTACAATTCCTTGCAAGGTGTCCTACCTTATGACAATGAAACATGTCATGCTAGGATTTCTCCATGCTCTTTTGTTGTTCCTGTGTGCTAAAAAGTAGTCACACTTCTATGAGTCATTATATTCAAGATTTCTCAAGAATGAGGTCTCAAATGGCGACTCATAACTCCCTATTCATGGAGTGTAAGGGTTTGTAATGGAGGCCCTAAGTTGAGACCTAGTTATGCCCATGCAAGTACACCATGAAATGAGAGATTCAAAGAGGAAGAGCAAGAATGATAGTCTCCATGATCACCAAATATGCATTTCAAATGAGAATGAAATCTATTATATATGATAACAATGCATAAAAGGAAATATGCAAGCTAATCTATGAAAAATAATGCAAGATTAATCTATTGAAAGGAAATATGAATCTAAATTAACATGAATCTAATCTAAATGGATTGCCATGAATACATGAGAGAAGAAGACAAGAAGAATAATTTGCATGGTTCCAGCTCAAGTGCTCAAACTCTCCCCAAAAATTGCTCTCCAAACTTGTAGCATAACAATAGCATAAAAATTATATATCTGATGTCTAAATGAGAAGGAGAGGGCTCCTTATAAAGGAAAGTGTGGAGAGGAATGCACCCTCAAGAGCAATGTGGGATAAATCCCTAAAAAGGCAAGTAAGAGGAAAAAGCCCACCACTTAGGAATATGTGTGGAAAAAAAGGAGTTTTATTTATTTTTATTTGATTTATTTAATTTTTTTTTATCAAAAAGAGAGCTTTAAGTGGGGAATTAATTTATTTAATTAGAAGATGGATTTTTCTTTTAATTAAATAAGATTATTTTATTTAATTAGAAGATATATTTTAATTAAATAAGCTAAGATTATTTAATTAAAAGAGAGATTTTCTTTTAATTAAATAAGGTTATTTTATTTAATAAAAAGGGATTTTCTTTTAATTAAATAAGATCATTTTATTTAATTAAAAGGGGTGCTTTCTTTTATTTAAATACGATTATGGATAAAATGATCAAACCTTAGGAAATATTGAAATAATTGAATTAATTATGATTTGATCAAAGAAATTGATTTGAATTAAAAATGTTGCAAAGCATTGATTCGAGAATTTGATAAATTGATTCTGTCATTTGATAAATTGAAGAATGGGGGCCCATAGTCTAGGTGACCATTTTAGGGTGCATACATTTGCCCCTCTTTGACTAATGTGTGATCTTTATGGGAACATAAGTAGTCAAAGAATGCAGTTGAAGTGTGAGATCGATTTGGGATCACAAAACAACCCAGACGTGTGATCAATGGACAGGAACACTTCAGGACAAAGATAAGCTATTTGAATAAGACAAGGTCAACACACCTGTAAATAGGTAAGTGACATGTCCAAGATAAGAATCCCAAGCAAGGTTTCCCCAAGAGGAGCAATTGATAGGATTGATAAAGCTTAATCAAGGATTGAAGTTTGATAGGTATTGCCCCCTCATGATCGAAATCAAAATGAGATAGAGGAGAAATAGAAAATTAATAAATTTGATCAAATCAAACTAAAGATAAGGTTCTTGATGTAAGATGAAAGATACAAGGATCACAGAACCAAGGTAGATCATCAAGTATGAAATATTATGCCCCAAGGTTGAATTAGAAGAAAAGAAGTGGGGTGAAAGCGAATGGAAGATAGAAGTTTGGAAGAGATGGAAAGAAATGGAGAGAAGAAAGAGAATTTGCCTTAAGAAAGAGAATTCCCCAAAATCAATCAACTGTTTAAGATAGAAAATTTTGATTGAGATCATGAAAGAAGATAAGAAAATGAAGATCGAACATGACCATAGTTGATTAAAAGTCCACAAGAAAGATGAAGGAAAACCCTCGCAAACTCATAATGCAGCCTAAAAATACAAACTAACATGAGGTCTAACAATGCAAGCTACATTAAAATGCAAAGGTGTACTTGCAATAGGGAAACTGTAACATAGGAATTTGTGTTCATCATTCATTAGAGAATGTTAAGGAACTTATTTTCATCATTGAGCCATTATTAATGGACATCGAAAAATCACACAATCATCACCAGTCACAAGCGCAACTATGAAGATATGAATGTGATTTATATCAAATTGGAATGTGGAAAGATTCTAACATAAACATCAAAGACATAAAGGTCAAGATGATTTTAATGTTAGCTTACCTAGTTTAATGTAGCAAAACCATGTTCGCATCAAGGCATAGATGTCAGGATGACGAGAAGAACAATTGTGCAAAAAAAGGTCAAGTATAATGCCTCAAATCTCCTAAGGGTTTTCAAGGGAACAACAAGAGACACTCAAGAGGTTCAAAACTACACCCACAAGAAAAAAGCAAATAAAAACATGCCCCATGCCCCAAGTCCTCTAGCTATGCATCCTGGAGAGACTTATTAGACAAGAGCACTCAACGAAAATCAATAACAGTCAGCACACAAAGAAAAGATCATGACATAGTTCAATAATTAAGTGTTGTGTTTAAAAATTTAAGTGTGTTAACTGATACTGATTTTTGAGGATAAGGATCGAGTGCTTGCAAGCAGGCAAGATCACATGACAAAACTGGGTAAGACCAAACCAATAAGTGTTGAAAAACACTCGATGTCAGGGGTTGTGTTGAAAAACACAGTTGGGGTGGTGTTGAAAAACACCATTTGCAAAATTTCCTAAAGACTAATGCATCCAAGAGACCAAAGCTAACACAGTTATGCCCCCTAGATAAAGACAAATACCAATTCCAAACTAAGGAAACAAGGACAAGGCATGATGGAGAAAGGATAAGTGTTGAGGACACCCGCTAAGAAATAGGGGTGCAAAGGCCTCAAGTAGCGCCCATTTCTAGGTTTTCACCACTTGGATTGTATTACAATTTTTTTCTACCAAGGCGCCTATTTCTAGGTTTTCACCAAGGCACTTTAAGAATGGTTTTGTTTGATGCCTCTACTTGACCATTTCCTTGTGGGAAGTAAATGGAGGACCAATGTTGTTTAATCTTGAATTTCTTGTAGAGTTGTTTAAGGTCCTTATTTTTGAACTGGCCTCTATTGTTAGTGATTATCTCATAAGGCACTCCATATCGACAGATGATGTGGTTCAGAATGAATAGAGAGACTATCTTGCCTGAGGCAATAGAAAGTGGGATAGATTCTACCCATTTAGTGAAGTACTCAGTAGTAGTGATAATAAACTTGTGTCCACTTAATGAGTTGGGATGAATCTGCCCAACAAGTTCAAATGCCCAGCGCTGAAATAGACAATGAGATATAGAAGGAATGAGCTTCCTGCCTGGAGCATGTATTAGGTTACCATGTTTTTGACACTTTTTACAAGACCTTGCAAAAGCTACTACTTCAATCTGCATCGTAGGCCAATAGTACCCCACCCTAAGCAACCTTTGGGCCATGGCAAGACCATTGGAATGTCCCCCACAGATGCCCTCATGGATATCAACTAACGCTTGGTCAGATTCTTCCTTTTTTAAGCATCTAAGAAGTGTTCCATCTAGACCCCTCCTATACAATCACCAGAGATAAGGGAATGGCGAGAGGCATTTTGGGTAAGGTTTCTACGTTCAGATCGATTAAAGGTTTAAGGTATAATGTCATCACGAAGGTATGAGTAAATGGCACCATAACGGTATGAATCACAACCAACAAGGGTACAAATGACATGGCTTTCTTGGGAGTCATAGATACGGTGATGTAGTTCTTCCACCATGAATTCAAATCTGGATTCATGTTTCTCTAACTGAAGGAGTGAAGCAAGTGTAGCCATAGCATCAGCTGCTTTGTTTTCTGCTATAGGGATTTGCTGAATTGTGACAAAGGTGAAGTATCATTTCAAGGAATCAACCATTTGCTTGTAAGGTACTAGTTTCTCATTTTTTGTTTGATATTCATCATTAACTTGGTTGATTATTAGCTGTGAATCCCCATAGATGTGTAACTCTGTGATTCTCCATTCTATGGCCATCTTAAGTCCATTTGTTAAAGCTTCATACTCAGCAATG